>BDMB01000006.1:3091325-3219027 GCA_016859785.1 Macrotyloma uniflorum
GAGATTTCCTCAGAAGATTTGCTTCCTTTCTATACTAGAGACTCTCAGTCAAAGAAAGAGATTTCTTCAGAAGATTTGCTTCCTTTCTATACTAGAGACTCGCAGTCAAAGAAAGAAATTTCCTCAGAAGATTTGCTTCCTTTCTATACTAAAGACTCTCAGTCAAAGAAACAGATTTCCTTAGAAGATTTGATTCCTTTCTATACTAGAGGCTCTCAATCGAAGAAAGATGAAAATGTTGTTCTTCCAAATATAATTTCACTTCCTAGCCATGATCATCATGACCACCCAAAACCAGATCTAGTTTTCTTGGAAGAAGGATTGAGGCCGGGCACAAAATTGAATGCCCACTTCCATAAAAGAAAATATTTATCCTCATTGTTGCCTCGCCACATTGCAGAACGTATACCATTCTCATCTGAGAAGATAAATGAAATATTAGAGATTTTTGCCTTGAAGCCAAAGTCAGAGAATGCTGAAAATGTGAAAAAAGCTATTACTCAATGTGAATCACCATCACTGGATATGGAAGAAAAATATTGTGCAACTTCAATGGAATCCATGGTGGATTTTGTCATTTCTAAACTTGGGAAGAGGGTCCATGTTATTTCTACAGAGGTGGAAAAGGAAACTAGGTCCGGAAAATTTATGGTGAAAGATGGAGTGAAGATGATAGCAAAAGATAACTCCATTGCTTGTCATCCTGTGAATTACCCATATGTTATCTTTTTATGTCATAAAGTATTAAACACGACTACACATTTTATGCCTTTGGAGGGAGAAGATGGGACTAGAGTTAAAGCTGTAGCTCGATGCCACAAAGACACATCAGGATGGAATCATAAGTATATTGCATTCCAAATGCTTCAAATCAAGCCTGGGACTTCTCCTGTCTGTCATATCTTCCCTGAGGGTCATCTTCTTTGGTATGCTGATGAATAGAATTAGTTAAACCTGTCTTCTTAATAAAACTTTCCTTAAATAAGTAGGCATGTCTATATTGTGTTCTAGACTGTGTTTGATGTACTGTGTAAGCCTACCCTGTATTTCTCTTTGTTTTAAATTATGTATGATCTACTATATGACATCATCAATGTATAAATGATGATGATATGATGTATTTCATGTGTGTTATCATCATGGTGCTATTTGGCTTTTGAAACTACTATGTCAAAATAACTTTATTTTTATCTATTTTGTTAAAATAATTTTACTTTTTCTTTTAATATGAAAAAGTAGATATTAATGTAAATACTTGACTTGTTAACAAAGATTATGAAACAAAAGTCATAGTTTTATATTTTTTTTATTTATATTTAATTTTCTCATATATTTCACCAAATCATCTTTAAGTTAGTATTGTATTTGTTATTATATTGAAACATAACGGGATGAAGATCATTAAATATCTTGAATGTTGAAATGACATTATTACATAATTTTCTTCATAATTATTAATTATTCAGTTAGTTTGATGATGTATGTATATATTATACTTATTATATTATATTTATTATTTTGACACAACAAAAATATGTAAGATAACATAATTATAAATGGCCATTCAAATACTCTAAATGTTTACCTATTTCTTTTTTTATTAATTTTTTTATTTATAAATAATTTTCTTTTTTCTTCTTGTGTCATTGAAATGACCTTCATATATCTCACTTAGGATAAATATCATTTATTAGATAGTAATAATATTATATTAAGATTGTGTGTCATACTATAATAATTTTCTTAAAAAAATAATATTAAACACATTAGATGCATTTTAAAACATTTCAGTTGTTATTTGAACTTGTTTGAAAAAAAAATCATACCAAATTTATAAGTATTGTGATATTACTACTTCAAGCATAATTTCTAATTTACTATCATCACCTTGAAAAAATTAATCTTTTCGTACAAAAATAATTTTTTTTCATTCCCTAATTCATAGAATCAATAAGATACTTGTGCTTCATTATTTATAATAGTTGTTTAATATCTTTATTGTTAGACTCCCTTATATACTCACCATGAACACAAATTTACATAGTCATATATATTATCATAAATATTATCATAAAGTGATTCCCTTGTCAATAAATAAATGACGATAATTCACTTTTAAAATAGTGAAAGACTTATTCTACCAATTGCATCTCACCTCACTTAAAAGTACTCATCATAAATACCAAAGTTTTCTATAATTCATAAGAATACATGCTTTTGTATGTAAAATTGTTGTCAAAATTGAGCCTTTGTGTCAAATTGAAAGAATTAGAATAAGATCTAAGTTGAACTCTAGAAGGTTGGATAAAAATTTCTTGTTAATTCTTGACATTCTTGAAAGATCTTATTTGTTAAGAGTTGCGAAAGGTTGGATAAAAGTTTCTTGGATCAGTTCTTAGAAAATTTAGCTAAGAAAAGGCTTAGTTATGACAAGAAAAAAGAAACCACAAAGGAACAACATTTAGCAGCAGATCAAATAACTTCTTGGATTTGACCAAGAAGTGGATAAACTTTGATAAAAACTTCTTAAATGACTCATGAAGAAATTTTTGTGGAAGATCACCACTTCAAATACCACTCACTTAAGATAAGATAAGAGCATAAGGAGAAACCCTCATTCTCTTTTAATAAATCTTGGATTAATATGCACAAAATTACTTTATAAAAGACTACTTTTACTCCTTATAAAAGTTTAAGACGATAAAATTATAAGTTAAATATTCTTTTATTCCTATAATTAAACATATTAATCATAATTATTTTAAAAAAATTATATATATTTTTATTATTATACTAACAATTCTATTTTTTTTTAGAAAATATAAATAGATTCTTTTTACTTTAAATAAGATACATAAAATTTATAAGCTCTTTCCACTTTGAACGAGATACACAAATTTTGTATTAATTTTATGTGTTAACCGTATAAATAGTTAAAAAAAATTATTTTTCTCAAACTTAATTTGACTGGTAGGAATTTTTTTTTTTTATCTTAAAAGATTTATTAATCTGTTAACATAATAAATAATTTGTAACAGATAATATTTTAATTGTCATAATAACTATTTAGTGTATTTATTAATTTTATAATTGTTAAAATGTTTTTTATTTATAAAATATCACTCCGTCATATTATAATACCTCAATTTCAACTGTTAAATCAGTTTTCGTTTTTCTCACTTATAATTATTGTTTGGATGAAAAGTATTCGTAATTTTATTATATATAATTTCTTTATAAATAGATAGATATTTCTGAATTTATATTTGTTTAATTTTATCATGATTTTTAATCTAATTCTCTTATAAATTTTATATTTTTTTTATAATATTTGATTTGTGAAAATGATGATCAATATAGAAATATCAACCTAAAAAATGTTTTATGAAAAAAATAATTAAATTAAAAATAACTAAATAAATCAAGTTCAAATTACTTTTTTAACAAAGTTAAATTTGAACTTTCAAATTAAAAAGAATAATTCAAACTTCAATATTTTTTTTTCACAAGGTAGATACAAACTTTAATAACTCGGATTGGCTCAACTTATAACAAAAAAAAGCACATTTAGAGGTTTTTTTTCTCCCCTGTTTGAAAAAATGCAGTTTGTAAATTTAAGTTAAAATTAAATTTTTTATATTGAATTTATAAAAGTAATATAAATTTTGACTTCATAAAACTAAAGTGTTCGTTTAAAATTTTAATGTTTAAATGTATTTTTAAAAATAATTAAATATTTAATGAAACTAAGTTTATTCTCTATGCTAATTCGGAGTATCATACCAAAAACTAAAAATAGCCTAAACCTTTGTCTTGATTTTTCCTTCTAACTTTCCAAACATAATTGTGTAAAAATAAAATCAATATATATATTATTTATTTATTTATTTTAAAATTATTTTAATCTTAATTATTATCCTCTTAATTATATTATTTCTCATTTTAAATTTTTTCTATTTTATATATTGAATATTAAAATTAATAAATTTTATTAAATAGTTAAAATTAATTTCTTACAAATGTAATTAACATTTTTGTTTTAAATAAATTAAAAAATAATTCTTTATTAATATTCATTATTTTCTGGAAAAAAATAAATTGACAAATAAAATATAAGGAAAAATGAATTATTTTAAATTATTTGTCATCAACATTAAATATTTTTTAATAATTAATGTATAATTTATGAATTCATTTTAATTTATAAATAATATTAAATATTCATTTATATTAACTTTTATTCTTTTTATCACAAAAATATTTTAGTTATTTCATATTTTATCTAATTATTAAATACTTTTTATTCTTTCAATCAAATCAAATCAATTATAAACCTTTAATTTATTTATTTTTCATTTTTTCTAACTAAATAATTCTATTCCACATATTATATCCTTCATTATTATTTTTATTCCATATTTAGTTTGAATGTTACTCATGATGTGTAATGATTGTAACCAGGAATCTTGAGATTTGATCTATTTATTTATAATGATATAAAAACAAAAACAGTTTATATATCTTTATGTATTGAAAGACTCAACCTCAATATGAGTTTATAAATATTTTTTTTAAATTTATAAAGTTGATGATGTTTTTAAATAATTTCATTTTTAATTTAACAAGATTTGAGATAAACGTTGAGTCACACAAGTTATAATATACTTCAAAATAATTTTTAAATTCAAAGATTTATATATTAAAATATAAAAAAAAAATACGTTACAAATATAGTAGAGAAAATTGATAAGAAAAACCAAAATAAAAAATAGTAGAAAAAAATAATAGAAACCAAAACTAAATCATTCATTTTTTTTTTTGAAAAATATATGTTTAAACAAAATTTTAATGTAAATAATATGAAGAATTTCATATGCTTAATATGAGTTAGTAAATACAATTTTTATTTTGAAAAATAAATAAAAATTGTGCTTATATATATAAATTCATGTTAGAAAATAAATCTTAAAAATGCGTGTACTTAAACACGTCTTTTAATTTCTTTAATAAAACTAATTATATTTAAATGCATGATAGTTTTAAAATAATTTTTAAGTTTTTGTTTTTACTTAACGAAGGAAAAATAGGTGAAATTAAAAATTAGGTTAATTTATATAATAGCGGAAAATGAGAGAGAAGAAAAAAAATGTTTAAACCACTAATTAAAGTTGCAATAAAAAATAAATTTAGGATAAATATTATTTTATTTTAATATAAAATTATTTATTTATATTTTTAATCATATTAATTGTAGATAATAAAATCAAAGAAAAGAACTATAATACTTATTTGATATATAGTTCTTTAATTATATATTTCCTCTCTTATTTCTCGTCAATTATTGGACCAAATAATTACTTTGTCGTATATATATTATTGGAGAAAAATAAATCATAAAACGACAACTTATTTTGTTATGTCTGCAACAGACAGCTGTGAAAGCAATTCAATGTCTTGATAATTGTTATGCAAAAAAATTTCCTCCACATAACGAAATAAAAGATAGAGTCAGAATAATTATTATACCGTACCTTTTGTTTTTTTAATGAAAATATTTTTAAAATAATATTTGTTTTACATAATTCATTGATGTGCTGGTTTGAAATAATAATGTGTTTTACCTTATGGTATGTGCATTTATTTTTTATATGAAATCTTTTATTATTGAAATTTTTTATTTGAATCTGGTAACTTATATGATTTTTTTATTTATTTCAAATAAAAAATGTTTTTATCTTTTCAATCAATTTCATTCATTGAAAAATTAAATTTAAATTTGGTCACTAATATTATTTAAACAAAAATATTTTCATCAATTATTAAAACATTCTAACAAATTTGACAATTATAAGGTTTGATTAAATTTTTAACTCGTGATACAAGTTATTTTGGATTTATTAGCCATAATTTTATTTTTTTATTTAATTTTTATACTTCTTAAATTTTTTTTTTTTTACTTTAACTTTAATCGTGATACTCTTCTATTTTAAAATATTTTCTTTAATAAATAATAAAAATATAAAAAATAAAGATAACAAATTCATATATATCACTTTTTAAATAAAACTTAAAAAATAAGAAAAATAAATATTTAAAATAAAATATTTTTAAATATTAAAATAATCCTTATAAATTTTTAATAATAAAATTATAATAAATTTTAAAATAATTTCTTGAAAATAAAAATAAATAATTGTTTGATCTCAATGTCATACTTAATTAGAACATCCAAATTAATGACATGAGAAACTTAAGTTTTATAACCTAATTTCTTTTCATCTTTATCAAATACACGTAAGAGTGTTCAATCCAAACAAAACATCATTAACATAAATAGGAAAATAAAAAATATATCTCACATGTGTTATAGACAGGGGCGGAGCCAGGAATTTTAGGTAGGGGGAGCCGGACCGGGTCAGACCAGATCGAATCGGGTCGGACCAGGTCGAATCGGGTCAGACCGGGTCAGACCGGGTCGAATCGGGTCGAGTCGGACCAGGTCTGAGTAATTAAAAAAAATTAATATATATACATTAAAATTAATTATTACATAAAAATAAATATAATAAATAAAATTATTAATAAATTATAAATCATTTACATATATTTAAAATCAACATAACTAATTATATATAAAATCAAATATATATCTAGTACATTTAATTTTTTAATTGTACTATTTCATGTTATAAAAATCATCAATTATCATAAAATCTAACTCAATCTCATAAAATCATCAATTATCATTTTTTTTTAATTGATGATATTTATTAAAAAGATATATAATACAAATATAAAAATTGATAAAATATTTTCTCTTATATATAAAATTATATATTTGATTATTTTAAATTAAAAATATTATATTTAGATTTAGTTTATATATAATATTTTTATACCATATTAGGAGGAGAGACGGAACACGGGGCCAAGGGGTATATATTTCATAATTTAATTATAATTTTATATGGTAATAAAAAAAATCCAAAATGTTGGGGGGGGCCGTGGCCCCCCTAGTCCCCCCCTCCCTCCGCCCCTGGTTCTCATGATAAATTATATATCATTATCACTTTGAACAATTTTTACCTTTTTGTTGAATTGGCGTTCAGTCATGACAATAAACTGTTATAAATACATGAAAACTTTTTTCTTGTAGATTCTGACAATTCACTCTTAATTAGAACAAGTCTAACAAGAGTTAATTGAAATAGTATAACCAGTGATGGTTGTCTCTTATCTCACTATTAAATAAGATGTTCCTTGATCTAAAATCGTAAGACCAAGGTAAAAAACCATAAAAACTCTCATTTATAAATCACATCTATTCTTAAGAAAGTATGAATAATAAATAAAGCATACTCATAGCAAATATATAACTCATTATATATCCCAAATGACCAAACATAACTTAGATTCTTAAATTACTAAATTTTTACTTAAACTTTTCAAAAACATATAAATAACTTATATACATATCAAAAACTCATATTATTATTATTCAACGAACACCTTAAAACAATACACAAATTATCTTAAGTTATTGGAGGTTTTTAATTAAAGTATTGGATAATGAATATATAAAAATGAATTATACATAAACATATCCAAGTAAGGAAAGTCATTATTTAGAAATAATATGTTTTTGAAAAGTATAAAACTGTTTTGAGTGGTGAATTGAGTGTTATTGAGTTTGAAAGCATGTTTTTCTATTGATTTACAAGTTAAGATAGTATAAAATACATGTTAATGACATATTCTTAGTTTGCATTAGTTTGAATGTTAATATATTGGTTTAAAATGTGTTATTCATGACCTATTTTTATTGTTTTTTTTATTCTCGTCACTTAAGTGATGAGTTTTTTTTTCTTAAGAGAGGAATGTGGTAATGAAAGAGTTATATTAATGGTGTTCGAGTAAGAAGTAGGGTGATAGTCTTTTCACTTAAGTGAGAGATATGTCGCTTAAGATAGAAAATTAATAAAGGAAAGAATTGATTCGATAAGTATCTTACTCAAGCGACAGATGATCACTCAAGTAAGATACCTATAAAAGAGATGTGAACCAAAGTTTCATTCTCCCTCAAGCAATAATTGATTGCTCAAGTGAGAATGAGACAAAGATGTGTAATTTTGAAAGAAAATATGAGACAAAAGATTTTTATTAAAAGAGTAGGTTGATATTTGTGAGATATGTGATGTGTTAGGCCTAATTGAGTTTACGGTTGATATTGAGAATAAATTGAGATTGTATGATTAGATATGAGGTAAGTTAGCCTTGGACAATTATCCCAAAATGACATTGTATAGTGTTAGAGTTGTATAAATGTGTAGAGGTGTGGTGGCTACGTTGGAATGAATTCAATGAGATCCTAAACTATATTAATTGGTTGGGTCAAGTAGATTACAAAATTAGACTGGAAATATGTTTAGAGCATTAGAGAAATATGTTAAAATATGTAGAGTCGTTAGTAATTTTACTTTATATGTAAGGTGGTTAACATAGTGCTCTAATTAGTTGAATAGTACAAATTGATTATAAAATAACTTAGAGATATTAGTTTTTATATTCATAGAACTGAGTGTTTTATTAGACATTTAATATATTATGTAGTATGTAATTAATGTGATAATTTATTTAAAAATTAAATAATTATAATTAATATATTATGTTTGAATATTTATACGAAAGAAAGAAATTCTTTTTTACGTTAGACATAATTAAAAATTTATAATAATTTCATAATATAATATAACGATTAAGATAAATTATTATTTTAAATTATTAAATTATAAAAAAATAAATTATAAAAATAATAAATTTATTTATTTATTTTTAAAATGAATAAATTTATTATATATATATATATATATATTATTTATACGTAATTATTATGAATCATTTTAATAAAAAACTCTTAAAGATAATACCATCATAAATAACTTACCATGATCATGATTAAAAAATATTGAATGAATAAAAAAAAATAACAACCTAATCTAAAATTTTTTATACTATGTTTAATTATAATACTTAAAATTTTAAATTTCAATAAATAATAATAAACAACACCGCATACATAATGTAATAATGTAATAATGTAATAAAAGATAAACATCAAAAGTATTACATATATTTTATATAATAATAAAGTAACATGAACCCGTATTTGATTTCTCATTCTTTATTATGTGTTAGACTTTTAAAAAACTTTTATTTTTATTTAACTATTATTTTAAAAAGTTTAAGAAAATTTTTACTCATATACCTAACTTTTAATTTATACATTTAACATAAATAATTTTGAAAATAAAAAATAACATATACGTTTTAATTGTAGAATACAAATAAATAAATAAAATAAATTAAGAAACTTTATAGTACCAGTATTGAAAATTTTATTATATATCTTAATTTTTACATAAAAACTTTTAATAATATTTAACAATAATGAAAATAATATTTTTGTTGTTATGAATTAAAAAGTGAAACCTAAATACATTTCTCTCTCTTTGTACTCAAATAATATAATTAGTTTTTTAATATAGTTTCTTAAGCATTTTTTTTTTCTGTTTTGTATTTTATTGAGAATAATTTGTACAATTTTACTTAGTGTTATAATTTTTAATTATTTTTCATTCATTTTTTACCTACATGCAAGGTTTGACATAGTTATAAGTAACTTTGTTATTTTTCTATGATACGAATCTAAATCTTAAAAAATAATGCTATAAATAATATAATAATAATTAATATAAAAATATTATAAAATAAATCTTTTATTCAACCTCTCCATCATATATTTTTATGCTGTAAAGTCAATTTTTTTTATTTCTTATATTAAAAGAAAAACAGCAACCAGAAAAATTTCTGAGAAAATTTTTAAAGAAGAGTATAATTGAAGATTAAAATTACAATAATCATGTTACAAGAATCATATATGATTCATTCATGTTACTCAATCCTACTTAACCAATTATTAAACTAAAAAGACTTAACTTTCAATATTATTTACTGGAAGATTTCACACAAACTAAAAATAATTATAATATATAATATATAATATATAAATGAAAAATAAACTTTATTTTTAACCAATATTGAAAATGAATTAATCTCTAATCAAATTCTACGTTTATTTAATATTATATTTATAATTTATATTTATTTAAATTTGAATATAATTAACTTTAACATATATTTCTAACTAATTTAACGCCATCTCAGTCTTCCTTCAGAGCTCTATATATATCTGGGGTTTCTCTGCGTCTGAATATCACCTTATAATCATCATCTCAGAAAACCACTTTGCTTCAGATATGGAGTTTCGTTGGCTTCCATTGCTTTTCTCTCTCAGTGTGAGAATTAATTTAGTTTCATAATTCATCTCATTTTAGTTTTGTAAGCAAAATATTTGTTGATTATATATGTTTTTATATTTATTTGCATGAAAATGTAGGTGATACTCATGACTGCTCATGCTGCATTACCTCCAGAAGTTTACTGGGCAAGGATGCTTCCAAACACCCCAATTCCCAAAGCAATCAAAGACCTTCCCAAGCTTGGTTAGTGACTAGGAAATTTAAGGACACATTTAACGTTAAGAGAAGGAAAAAAAAATAGAAATTTCTTCTCTTTCACTATTTCACATATTCACCTTCCTTCTATAATTACTCGTTAATAAAACAATAAAAAATTCCATTTTTTTAAGAGGATTTTTTTTTAATTAAATTAATGAAACTTGGTGGTACTAAGAAAATGATACTTGGAGATCCAATAATTCCATTTTTGTCACCTTTAATTTGTATTCAAATAATGTTTAATTAAATCAAAATGAATGAAAAAATAAATATTGGACTAAAACTGTGGGTTTTTTAAAATATAAAGACAAATAAATAAATAAAAATCAAAATACTGTGAATAAGAAAATACAAAGTGACCAAAATTGAAATTTCATCTAGTTTTCTTTTTCATAATATGCCTTCAACTACAATTAAATATATCATATCTTCCTCAAGTTTTTTTTTATGGTGCATAGGCTCTAAAGAGATTGTATATGGTGTTAAAAAAATTCAATCAGAAGATGAGCTTCCTCCTCTATCTTTCTATGCCAGAAACAAAATTCAATCAGAAGATGAGCTTCCTCCTCTATCTTTCTATGCTAGTAACAATATTCAATCAGAAAATGAGGTTCCTCCTTCTTTCCTCAATTCTGCTAAGAAAACTCAATTAGAAGGTGAAAAAAGAAGTCTTTCAGAAGAAGATCAAATGATGCCTGTTGCTACTACTCATCAACATTACAACCTAAAAAAAATCCCAGCTTTCTTTGAAGAAGAAGTGAGACCCAACAAAACATTGGATATAATGTTGAAGAAAAGAAGATTTGAAACCCCGTTGTTGCCTCGCCAAATTGCAGAGCGCATACCATTCTCATCAGCAAAGATAAAAGAAATACTTGAGATGCTTTCTCTGAAACCAGACTTAGAGAATGTGGAGATTGTAAAGGAAATCATTGGTTGGTGCGAAACGCCTGCAATAAGAGGAGTAGAAAAGCTTTGTGCAACTTCATTGGAATCCATGGTAGATTTTGTGACTTCTAAGCTTGGGAAGAATGCTCATGTTATTTCTACAGAGGTAGAACATGAAAGTAAGTCCCAAAAATTCGTAGTGAAAGATGGAGTGAAAATGTTAGCAGAAGAAAAGGTGATTGTGTGTCATCCAATGAATTATCCATATGTTATCTTTTACTGCCATGAGGTATCAAATAGTACTGCACGTTTTGTGCCTTTGGAGGGAGAAGATGGCACTAGAGTTAAAGCCATAGCAGTATGCCATAAAGATACATCTGCATGGGATCCAAACAACTGGATTTTACAAAAGCTTCAAGTTAAGCCTGGAACATTTCCAGTGTGCCATATCTTACGTGATGGCCACCTTCTTTGGTTTGCCAAATAGATTACTTTATTCTCTCTTCCTTCTTGGTGTATCCTTAAATAAGTAGGAATTTGCCCTACATTGTGATGTGTCTATGTTGTAACTTCTGCATAATTTTATTCAATAAACTAGTTTTTGTTCATCATCAATCAGGAGTGATTGGCTTCTATCGATTACAAGATGTTTGATTTGATGATGATGTAATTATTAAATATATTTTATTAAAATTGAATAAATTACATATAATTTAATATTTATGTAAAGTGAATATATAACTTGTTTCTGACTTTTGGCTGAGACATAACTTGATCTACAGAGGGGACATGTTTTTATATCAGAGTTGCTTTATGTTATACTTTAAGAGAGGAACATAAGATCTACAAAAAGGTGTTAGTGTTTCAGACTATCTCTTCCTCAAGTGAGGGAAAGCATGGAATATTAAAAGTTGTAATATCCTAAAACTTCATTATTTCTTAAAATTTGTTTCTTATTTTATCACCTATGAAAATTACACGGATTGCTTAATTGATGAACTTCATCAGCCAATCTTACACTGTATATATCTCCCATTTATTCAGATCATGGAGCGATACATGATTATCATGGAGGCTAGACTTTAACTAGCACCCTTGCTAAATCATTCCTCTCAAAGTTTTCAGATTTGTTGTGCAGAGAGACGAAGGTTCCAAACACACAAACCATCTTTTCGAAACACTTTGTTCCATATGCCTATTGGTACTTACTTATAAATCAAGCTAGCATATTACCAGACACCATTTTTGGATTCCATTTTTCAACAGAATAGAACAAGTAAGCCAGCTCACCATTTTTGGAGCAGAAAAGATTCTTCACCTCCTCTTCATTTATCTCAAATATAAGTATCATACCATCTCCCATATGTTTGAAGCCACTCCCTTATACTATTGAACATGTTGATGTTGTTCAACCTTCTGACCCAATTTTTAACAATTCCATATTGTGTTCCATGTGTACCTGCTCATTGTCCTTCCACCTTCTTTTTCACCCACCTTAAATTACTACCACCATCGTTGTTCTCCTTCCACTCTGTTTTTCTTCATCTGCTTTCACACCTTCCAAGTCTTATCCCTTCTGCCCTTCTGTGTAAGGTCGTCTCTACCGCATTACCCGTCGTTCCTTATATGTGTTATTGTTATCTTCTCTACTAAATCTTCCACAATCACATTTAACTTGAGATTTCCAATTCTGATAGTATCCAACTCCCTTTCCAAACTCTTCACACTACTAATTCCTATGAATCTTACAAAATCAAATCTATTTCCAAATTTATCAAAAAAAAAATTTCGTTATCATTACCTCTCATACTCTCTCATCTATGAAAGACCTGCATAGGTCTTGTTCACCCTCCATTGTTGGGAATATGGAAAAGAAAAATATTATAAAATCTCTTCGTTACACCATTTTTTCTTAACCTTTTTACAAATATATAGTTGTTTTTTAGCAGGAATTAAAAACTAAGGATAATGTTATCTACTGGAAATTTAAAAAATATCCATAAAATATGTATTTCTTGAATTGATTAAAATATCCGTATTAATTTTCTTGTCAATCTAATAGATTCCTTCAATTAAATCTTTTATATTAAGCTCATTCAAATATATATAATATATATGAATGTTATTATAAAATATGAAATTTATATTAATTATTAAGAATTATAAAATTCTTAACATTCTTTTGTTGGTTTAATGGACGAAATCAGTGTAGAATCAACCAAAATTAATAATCCAAAATGTGTTATTGGCGACAGGAACAGAAAATTTTTAAAACTTTACCACCATTATCTCTATCTGCCATCAATGCATGGCCTCCTTTTTTAACATCCAATGCAATGACCTCCTTAGTGGTATCACCTCTGGTCTTTGCTTCTGCCACTACTGCAGTTGAAGTATTTGGTTTTGAGATCCTTATTGATTTTAAAACAACGACTTTGAATGTAGCCTTGTTGATTGCAGTGAGTGCCCTTATACTTAGATTTATCTTCCTTTGAGTTGGCTTTAGGATGTGGCTTGAAGATGTAATTTTTATGGGATCGTCAACATACAAGGATGTGATATTTGGTTAGTGAGTTTTAGTGTTTTTGATTCACATAAAGTAGTACACATTCGTATTTTCACATCAACTTCACGAAAGATGAGGAAATTGCAAATAGCTGCTTCCAATTTGACGTGAATAACTGCGTCACAGCATACACACCAAATGCATATTATCTCCCCCAATGTGCACATGATTCCTGACGCGTGTTTGCTTTCTTGCATTCAATATTTGTAAGTCGCTTGCTTTTTATTCTATAGTTTACACCTTTCTTGAGTTCTAAACTTTGCTTGTTTCTTTCTCCACTGTAATTGCAGTAACTGCTTTTGACCATAATTTAAAAGTAATTAATGCACTACTTTGTAAGACCATATTGTTAGCGTAATATATATTTAAGTAATGATACATTAACATCCATTATTTTTAGATAACTCATCAACATCTATGGTTTTTCTATATTTCTCAATTTCTATCACATTATATCATTTTTTCTTTTTAAGTGTCATTTTGATATTTTAGATATGTATGTATCGTTTTTCTACATATTTATTAAGTGCCATGCAGCTTAGCTCGTTTTGTGAGGCATGGAATTGTGTAAAAAAACACAAAATGTCATCGCAGGGATGCAGAATAGTAATGACAGATAAGGAGTAGAAATGTAAAACCTTTTGTTCTCACTGAAAGAAAGGAAACTCTTGCGATTGAAAATACAATCAATCTTCGGATCATTTACCATATTAAATGAGTTCCCATATTAGTGAGTTCTGATCATGATCTGCTTGAAACTAACAAAAATTAGAGTAGTTTATACACTTCCTGAAAGATGTTTTCTTTTTCTTTTTCTTTTATAATCTCATGAGTAGAAGTATATTACTAAACTCTTGGTCATGTGTCAAAGGATATGGATTTTTCTTCCTCCTCTATCAAAGCATTTGTCATCACAACAACTTGACTCATACTTGGCCTATCATTTGGAGAAGGATTTAAGGATTTCAATGCTACCTGCAACAAATTCATCATCCTCTCTTCAGAGGCACCTTGTGAGATTAGGGACTTGTCAAAAACTTCGACGGTCCATTCCTCTCTGACCACTGAATTCACCCATTCAACTAGATCAAATCCATCATTTTTAATTACTTTCCCTGTCAGCAGCTCGAGCAGTATCATACCAAAGGCATATACATCAGCTTTGAAGGTGGCTGCAATTAGTTCTTTGCTTTTGAGGCCTTTGTTGTGCGTAAGGACAAATTGATCTTGATTTTCTGCCATCATTAGGCCATACTCGCTTATGCATGGATCCATATTCCTGTCAAACAAAATGTTATTTGACTTTAAGTTACCATGTGCTATTCCATTCTCAAGAAACTCCTCATGCATATATGCCAAAGCCTCAGCTATCTTAGAAGCAACACTTAGTCTTCTTCCCCAGTCAAAAGAGTAGCCACTTTGAGATCCTAAAATCATTTAAGGTCACACACATTTGATTAGATTTATTCTTCGAGGCTACATTTCAATGCAAGCCTAATACCACTGAAAAAGTGCTTAGGACTTAAAATGCAAATGACCGAGAGATATCCCATAAAAGGACAGGAAAAGTTATATATACAATTCTTGCTATTGTCTATATATAATTGGACTTAAATACACAAGGAGAATCTAAGCCAAATAACAAGTTCATCAAGTGAGAGTGTATCAAAACATAAATATAATATCAGGTAGTCTATTCTACTAATTGGGAACTCATAACTGGTTTCATATAAATTAATTTTAATACAAACTTTTAAGGTTGATTATCAATATAAAATTTTAATTTTATTTGGAAAACAACATTAAAAGTTTCAAAAGAACTGTCTAAGTTTTGTCCAAAATAAAATAAGTGTCATGCAAGGTAAACTAATTATATAACAATGTAGTTGATAGCATCTTCTAGATGGCAAGCAAATTTTTTTAGTTTTCATTATCATAGCTAGCAAGACACCTTTTTCCTAGTTTAAAAGTGCTTCCATTTAGCAGTGACGAAATAAGCATTAGTATGTCAAACTGTAAGCATCATATATTTATTACTTTCTATGTAAAATGATTGTAATGACACCTTACTTTGTTTACAAGTTACACTTACCATAGAGCAACATGAAGAGACTACCATTCTGCATATATTCATATGCTAGGAGCTTCTCTTGCTGAGAACAATAGTATGCAACAGGTGGCAATACTCGTGGATGCTTCACTTGGGCTATCAAATTCATCCTTCTCTCAAAATCTAGCTTTGAAATCCCCCAATCCTTAATCCTCTTCACTGCCAACTGCACCCCATTCTCGAGCATAACCTTGTAGAGGCTTCCGTGCTTTCCCCTCCTAATCAATTCAGCAGGAGCACCAAGCAAGTCCTCAAATTGCAATCCTCTAAGGGTTCGACTTGAAAGAAGAACAAGACCTGATGTTGTCATCCCACTTTCCAAAGATGTCAATGAATACTCGGATCTGATCCCTGTGTCATTCTTTGATCCATCGGAGTTGGATATTTCACTAGCCTTGCCAACAATACCAACAGTTTCTTGTGCCTTTTCCTTCTTTTCAACATCCAATTCTTTTTCTTTGGTCTTGAACTTACGTAACAGTTTAAAGGTCGAGAAAATCAGCACAATTAAACCAAGGACTAAGTAACCTAAATATATGGACAAATCATTAGGGAACAATTTTTGGTCCTTCTTTTCTGGTGGTGGTGGAGGAGGAGGAGGTGGTAGTGGTGGTGGACATGCATTTGAAAGTGGTTTTCCACATAAGTTAGGATTCCCAGAAAAGCTGTCTGCATGGAATTTGCCACTGACATTAGGAATTGGACCATGTAAATTGTTGTTAGAGACATTAAACGCGTCAAGGTTGGAGAAGTCAAAACTAGGAATCTCGCCAGTAAAGTTGTTATTTTGAGCAACGAAGGATATCAAACTTGAAACATCAACCATGTTAGGAAGCTCTCCAGTGAAGTGGTTGTCCGAAATATGAAGCCGCTTCATGTTGCTTAGTTTGCCTATAGAAATAGGGAGGTCCCCAGAGAATTGGTTCCCACTTAAAAGCAAGTGAGTCAAAAACCTGCACTTTCCTATATCCTCTGATATCGAATCATGTAAAGTGTTGTCCCTCAGGCTAAGCATTTGAAGAGACTTTGCAATGCAAAGAGAACCAGCGTCTAAACCTCCACTAAAATTGAACTTCTCAAGAATCACACTCTTAACGTATTTTTCGTCTGAATAGCACCCCACACCATGCCACTTATCAATGCAGGGATCTGATGAAAGGTTCCAACCCCACGTAGGGTCTCTTGGTACATACCCTGGTGCCAATTTTTCCATGAATGTGACTAGGGCCTTGATCACCTCTTCCTCTTCTGAATTGGCCGTCAGAAAAAACAAAAAGATGGCAATGAAGAATACCCTGATGAGTTTTACACTCATTTTTCCAGTGTTTTGGTGGCTATATTTTTGGTTTCAATGTATATTCTGTGGTGGTTTAGATAATCTAAGTAGAGAAATTGGTTGAACTCTATTGTAGTGAATCAAGGCCAACATGCAAAGGAATCACAGTACATTGCCAAATGGACGAAACCGCATCAATCATCTAGTGTAATATTGTGGATGAAATTGACATTGAAAACCCTTGGAAACGAGCCAAAGGGCAGAATAGTGGCTTTTGCAGCCGGCATTTTGAAATGGTCACAGTGGCACTACTAGCTTGCACGTCTTTCTCAATCGTTTTCTCTCCTTTTGGTAGTGCTTTATGATGCTTTTACTCTAAATTTTCAATTTTATGAATCCCATAGCTTGGCTTGCATGCTAGCATTAGCACATAATCGGTGCACCATTTCCGAGGTGCTTCAAGCCTTCCTTCACCAGCAACATTTGGACCACTTGTATTATACCTATTCATAATTAATACTTCAAAGTTATTAAAAGGTAATTCCGCAATTTTAATTGAAATTACAATAATAACAATTTTCTCGTCTTCTTAACAGTTTAGAGCGATCAAAATGTTAAATTTTAGGTTATTAAAAATAACGTTGGAAGTATAATTATAATTATAATATATAATATATAGATGAGGTATAAATTTTATTTTTTAAATTGATTTTAATTATTATAATCAATTTTTATATAATTTCAGAATATGATCTAAATTAAACTACTAATATACCTAATCCTAAATAATAGGTTATTAGGCTATTTTATAGGTGTTAGAAAAAGTTTTACTTTATATAAAAATCATATATTTCATCTCTTAAATCAGTTTTGAAAATAAGTATAATATTTTTATATTTAATTTTATCAAATTTTAATCATAAAATAATATGTACATACAAAATAATTTATTTTAATTATTTTATTTAATTATTCATTTATCAAGTATTTTTACTGCAATAAAAAAAAGTAATGAATATTTTAATGATTCAATAAAAGTAATTATTTTGACATAAGTAGTTATAAATAAAATAATTAATCTTCCGTTGGAAGTTGAAAACATTAAGTCATTTTAAAATTAAAAAGAAAAATCCATTGAATAGGAGATTACAATTAATAAAATTTAAAAAGCTTGTAAACTAGCCACCCGTCCTTTTCTTATTGCACCACGCATCCTGTACATCACATAACTGTCACTTTTAAAATACTTTATAAGAATTAAGAAAAACACTTACTAATTATAATTTAGAAGAAGAAGAAAAAATTATAAGACAAAATGAAATAATGTTTTTGGAATTAAAATGGAAAGGAAAATAATAAAATTTAGAAAACACGAGTATCATAAAATAACAAATGTTTTTAAAATTTTCTAAGTAACAATAATTTCAGAAATAAATAAAATATCTAGGAAGTAAAAAAATTAAATTAATAAAGACAATAAAAGAATACTGTCAAATGTCATTGAAGTGGCAAGATTAATTTTGAAAACTTAAGATGAGTCAAAATTAATTTAAAATGTGTAAAATTAGCTCAATGATCTTTTTTTATTATTAAGATCAGTTCTGTGTCCCATTAAAATTAAGAGATGAAAACAACTCATCTTTCATCAAATTCCTTAAAAGCCAACATTGGAAAATGAGAAAAATAGTTAATAATTAATAATTAATTAGTTGTCAATGTTATTCAGAAAATTTTCTTCTTCTCTTTTTCAGTGACTCACGACTCAGGTAACGACAATGGAAGTTTGCAAGAAGCATCTTTTGCCATTTCCCTTTCCTACACATTCCAAAGATACCATTTTTAGGATCTTTCATTTTTAAAGACTATAATACTGAATAGTAATTATATAATTGCTTTATGCTTAATTTTAGAAAAAAAAATTTGTGGTACAATTCAAAGTTGATAAATTTTTTACTTTTTATTATTCAATAAATTATAGAATATTATTTATTTTTATTTTTTATTTAATTATTTTATTTTATTTTTTATTTATTATAGATTGTAATGAATCCAATATTTACTTATATTTATAACACCATACATACATATAAAAGTATCTTATTCTTATGAAGCATATTACACATATTTATCAATTTCATAATATGATAAATATCACAAATATAATAAAATGTATAATCAAAATGTTAAGTTAGTGGATCAGAATTTATATTAAATAAAAGAAAAATTATCTCTTATCAATCTCTTGATAATGCTAGGAGATAAAAATAATGCTAAATCATAAAAATAATTACTCATTTAATAATAATATGTTAATAATAGTTAGTCAAGTACATGATCAACCACTATATGAAATTAAATAAATTATAAAATTTATTTATTCATTCATAAATTAATATACATGATAGGATGGATTTCTTTTGTAAGAATAATTATTATTTTTTTATTTAAAATATTTTAGTGAGTATGTAAATTTTTTTTAATATTAATAACATATAAAAATTAAACGATGATAATAAAAATGGAAGGACGAAATTATCACCATACCACCAAATGCTGTTGAAAGCTTGCAGTGAGTTGGACCACAGAAACCCTCTTTTCATGGGCCCATGACGCGTATGAATAATAAATGCACCAACTTTACACCCAATACTAAACCTAAAAGGAAATCAAATTATAG
Source organism: Macrotyloma uniflorum (assembly GCA_016859785.1). NCBI lineage: Eukaryota > Viridiplantae > Streptophyta > Magnoliopsida > Fabales > Fabaceae > Macrotyloma > Macrotyloma uniflorum. Next base: position 3,111,420 of record BDMB01000006.1, read on the forward strand.
TATAACTATTTTTATTATTTATTTTAATTTTAAATATATATATATCACTTGAAAATTTAAAATAAACATAAAAATCTTCAAAACAATGGTTTAAAGCTACTCAACCTAATCCATTATAAAAAAAAATTATAATAACAGTGTACAAATATCCTTTAAAATCTCCTAATTTTAAAATAAATAAAAAAATATTTAAGTAAGAAAGTTATTTATTAATGACATTTTATAATAATTACTTTTTACTTTTTCTTTTTTTTTTCTCCCACATCTATCATTTTGCCTATGAACAAATCAAAATCCATCATGTAACTTGTATCTTAATTTGTTTAAATTTATAATAAAAAATCTAAAATGTGTAGTGAAAGGTACTTATGGGTTCATAAATACATACAAGTCATGTGATATACGATTTTGCTATAACTGATCATTAAAAGAGTCAGTTTCTAAAGTTTAGGAAAAAGATAACTCTTCCAATTTGGAAATGTTTTTGTGGGACTTTAACATAAAGTAAAATATAGCTATTGTGTATATGATTTTTTTTTTCTTAAAATTTCATAAAATTAATTTAAATTTTTAAATATAATTAAAATAATTTTTTTTCAAATTATCTTAATTTGTATGTAGAAAAAATATTTTAGCATATTATCCAATTAAATGCTCAGTCCCAGTTTTTAATGCGGAGAAGGAAACTTAAAAACAAAAAACTAAGTCATAATGAAGAAAAAAACAAATTACAAAAATGAGAAGAATAAAAAAATTAATTTTCCAAATTCAACTTTTTTTCTCTTTAGCTTTCTCTTTAATTAAAAAAAAAACTGTATTTTTTTTTTCTGTCGTTTTATTCTCATCCAACCAAACATACCATGACAAAAAAATTGTACCCAACATTAAAAAAAACACAAAAGAAAAAAAGAAGATAAAAAATTGCATTTGCAAAGACTAAGATTAAAAAAGAAAAGTAATTGGCAGGTACAAAAAAGAGGGAATGAGTGAGAATCATGTGAAGTGCCGCCACTCTTTCTCTTTCTCTCTCTATCTGTCTCTGGGTCAATCAAAAGCTTCAATCTTTCACAGTCCAACAACACACCCACTTCTGTTTCCTTTTGCTTAAGTTATTCTGAGAGTTTCTTCTCCTTGTTCTTTGTGTTTGTTCCAATGGCTGCCACTGCCCCAAGATTCATCAAGTGTGTGACTGTTGGGGACGGAGCAGTAGGGAAGACCTGCATGCTCATTTGCTACACCAGCAACAAATTCCCCACGGTGTGGATGCTTTCTTCCACCTTTTTTTTTGCTTTGAAGACATCAATTTTTTGAATTGATGCCATTTAATTTTGTAACTGTTCCCTGTGTGGGTTTATGCATCCTAAACTGTGCTCAGTTCCATTGAATTCATCTTAATTCGCCTAAAGCAAATTCTTTTATACGTGTGTTAAATACAGAGAGTAGCCCATTTGTTATCCTGTAAAATTCCACCATTTCGTTTATCTGATTTGGCTTTCCCCATCTGTTGATCATCAGGACTATATTCCGACTGTGTTTGATAATTTCAGTGCAAATGTGGTTGTTGAAGGCATAACTGTCAATTTAGGCCTTTGGGATACAGCTGGTATACTTACTGACTTGTTATAATGTTTTTCTGATATTATTTTATTTGAGAAGGGGGAGGGTTCATGCAAAAATTGAAAGAGTGAATTTAAGTTTCTTGAGATTGCAGGCAATACTTCTTTCTTTTTTAATTTAGAGTATATTACACTGACATCGTGCTGTGCAAAAAACACTTTACACTAGTACTCCTAACAAGAGAATTTCTGGAACCTTAAAAAGTTAGTGGTTTTAGAGTGCAATTTCAATGAACTGGAAGAGGTATAAGTCTAATTTGCTAAATGAAAAATAGGGGATGATGATGGGGATTGTATGTTGTGAACGGCAAAGGTTGTTATGTTGTATTTGTTTCCAATATCTTCCTTAGGGCAAGAGGATTACAACAGGCTGAGGCCCTTGAGCTACAGGGGGGCAGATGTCTTTGTCTTGGCTTTTTCTTTAGTTAGTCGAGCAAGCTATGAGAATGTGCTGAAGAAGGTATGCTTCAGTGCTTGTATCTCTGAATTGGTACTTTGATGTCTTGCAGATTTCTCTTTTGTTCTCTAATTTGTATGCACTCTCCAGTGGATCCCTGAACTCCAGCATTTTGCCCCTGGCATCCCATTGGTATTAGTTGGCACCAAATTGGGTAAGTCACCCTGCACTTGCATTAATGTTTTGTCTTAGTCTCATGCTATTTCGTCTTCCAATTATAGGTTTTCTGTATATCAATTCTTCATAATGCATCACCCAAATATGAAGAAATGAGGGACTAGAAGACTAAAACTCATCTATTCCCTTGCCTGATCTATAGAAACTTGCCTGTATTCTAACATTAGAATCTTAAAACATTATTTTGCTACGTAAAATATGAGCATTTTGCATAGATTTATTGATCTCTTTAACAACACCATTCATTAAAAAATATGCACAAAGTTTTGTGCCTGATTTTACATTTTTAAACTCAAACTCATTTATTGCAAATTTGTGAAGGTCGGCATTCATGTGAAGTGTTCTCATATGCGCACCTCCTAATTTGTCCATGCATGTTTATATTATAGTGAAGACACATTTTACTGCAACGATGTCATGTCTTGAATCATTGATGTCATCTACTCTAATCGGAGTAAAGAAGGACTCGGTGCTATAAGCTTTAAAGGCTATTCTCATAGTGTAGCTTAATTTTCTAATCCCTTTTATTAATTGATCAATATTGGATCAACCATCACAACAGGAAGCCTGATCTTCTTCACAAAAATTTAGAAATTAATAATAAAGAAGTTGGATCATGATAAGGAAGGCTGATGACAATTTTCAAAATTATTTTATAAATGATTCAATTTCAGTTAGACTTCATAATGCAGAATGTTGACCATCAACTCTAATATTACTACTAAGTTGAATGGAAGAAAGCTTTGTTCGAGATTTGGAAAACTATGGCAATAATGAGCAACATAATCACAATTGATTAGTCAACAATTGATCTGGTTCTCCTTTATTTAGTCTTGATTCATTTGACAGTTTGCATAATTTAGTATTTTGATCAAACAATTTCTGTCTCTTGTTCCATACAGCAGGCATCATCCACTGCTAGTTCAACAGTTTGCTATTTTTTACTTCATCACATCCTAAAACATAACTTATGCTGCGGCATAGCTTCTATATCAGATAATATTTCTCTTGCATATGCAGTGCAATAGAAAATTAGTATTTGAACAACCAATTAGATTTTAAAAGAAAAAAGGAAAATGAAAACAATTTGGGCATCAATGTCAATTTATGGTGGTAGTTTGAAATGCATTGTTACAATGTTTTTGATGGGCATGCAGATCTCCGGGAAGACAAACACTATATGGCTGATCATCCAGGCTTGGTGCCTGTCACTACTGAGCAAGTACAGATCTTTCTTTACTAAATGTCTATAGAGTTCAACACGCAATGATTTTTAAAATTTTTTGGCGTTTTTGTTCATTACTAGGGTGAGGAACTCCGTAAACAGATTGGAGCTACCTATTATATTGAGTGCAGCTCAAAAACTCAGCAGGTATGTTTATAGTACCATCTTATTCTTGCACTTGTTTGTATATGAAAAAATACTACATATTGTCATATAAAGAAAACTATACTCCCCATCTATGATGCATCGTGCCGAAGAATGCAATTTAAAATAAAATAAAATAAAAATATGGTAGGTGGGCCATGTGTGGATGATGTGCAATAATTTAATCATTCATGCAAAATTTCTCACCAAAATGTTACTTTTGGGAATTTTAGTTCTCTAGATAATATTCAAAGGTGCTAGATCACCAAATGAATGCTTAGAGCATCTCCAATACGGGTACTAAAACCAAATCTTCTCATTAAGCATCATCTCTTAATAAGAACCATGGTTTTAGGTGGTTGTTGAGAAGCACTGATTGCTTATCCCTTGTTGTGGTCGAGGGCCATGGTGTTAACCTTTATTAAAGAAAAGGAAGAAACTAGCGGAAACACTATTTTTTTTAACTATTTAAAGTGTAAAATTTATTTTTAACATGATACTCACACTTTAACTTGTAGGCGTTGCGCCAGGTTTTTTTTTTTTTTGTTACAAATTTAACCTGTAGTCTTTCCACCATTTTTTTAACGTTACAGATATAGCTCTTTTAACTACTTTCTTTATAATTTTAAATAAAATCTAATTCATGAAACTGGACCATGTTATTATTACTTTGTTGTTTCATATATCAAATAATTATGGCTTTTTAAAACAATGTTGATGAGATGAGATGTAATGTAAGGATGTGGGATTCCTTGAGGACCCATTTAATAAAGTTTAGAGTTGTTAGGCTGGAGAAGTGAGTTACTTAAAGGACCCAACTTCCTCCCATGTTTTTGGCAATGGGTTCTGGAATGTATTTTTTACTGTCCGAAATGCACAGAAAGTGCCACAAAAAAACTGTGAAGAGCAAGAAGAAAAACCCTTAAATTATAAAAAGTAAACTTGGATAATATCTAATTATGGAATCCATTTAATTTAAGAACCTCAAAAAGTAAAAATAAGTTGTTGGGATGGAGATGGCCTTAATGTGAAAATTTGGATAATATCCAGAAGGTGTTAGTACACCATTACACCAATTGGATGCTTATATAGTTGTAAAGTTGTGAAATGAAGTGATGCCATGTAGTTCGTTTGCTCATGTGATGTGTTTGTTGTTAAACGGTCTATTGTTGGTGTCTGTCAACTTTGGTATGCAAGATATTTTTCATCAATTTTGCAGATACATAGTTTGATGTTTTAATGTTTTAACAAATATTCTGCCTGAAATGAAATTTATTGGTAATGCCATTGCAGAATGTCAAGGGAGTTTTTGATGCTGCAATCAGAATGGTCATCAAGCCTCCCCAAAAGCAAAACGAAAAGAGGAAGAAAAAACCACGAGGCTGTTTCCTGTCAGTCACTTTTTCTGTGTTATATCTAACAGTTTTATATGTTTTTGTGGGGGATAACACTTTACCTTTAACACCGCAACATTTTCACTTCAAAAATTTTCTATTTTGAACTCCCGTTGACAGTCCCCTCTGGCTATTCTACTTAATCCAAAAGCTATCCACTTTAGTAGTAGTAAAGTATTTTATTAGTTGGTTGTACTTACCCAAAATTTATTGTGAGAATCAACAACTAATAAAATATTTAATAACTGGTTAGGTTAGGTTACCAATACTTAAGGAAAACAATAATGAATAACGTGGCAACTCCCATTAAACCACCTTAGTTTATTAAATGGGATGCACTGCTCTTGTTTAGAGGCAGTTATAGTGTGAAAAAAAAATACATATATTCTCACATAATTAATTGTATTCAAGTTTGGGCCTTGTTTTCATTGTTATATTACTATCACGAACAATGATTAGGTTATAACTGCAGATTGTGAGTAGTTTTATAATTTTCTGTTCTTGAATTTAATTGATCTCGGTGAAAATGCAGAAACGTGCTCTGTGGAAGGAACATTGTTCGTCTTAAATGAAACACTACATTAGTATTTCATCCAAAGATTTCACTTGCTAGACGGAGAAGTCTGTTAGCGGCGTGTAGAAATATTAAACTTTGACGCATAAGCACTTGGCTGGAGTTTGCAGTATAGCTACTTACATTTGGTTGTTTTTTATTTGATTTCTAGATAGGTTTTTATGTATTGAGGAACTGTAAAACAGTTGCACCCGATAGCCTCTAAAGAAAGCACAAAGTGAGTTTGTTGGCTAGCTACCATTTATTTAAATTATTTTCTTTGAACGTGATCTAGTTTTAGTGTACATACATTAGGAACAAATATCTGAGATTCAAGGCCTCTTCCTAAATTAGCTTTGCAGATATTTACTACTGGCTAAAGCATGCTGTATTGTTGAAATGTTGATAATCTTTATTTAAAAATACCCATTTCAACGTAGGTTAATTACTCCCAATAGTTTGTCGATATGAGCAGTTTATTATGCATGCAAATATTTGAGAAAAGTATTGTAAGCGTCTGAATCAATTACGAAAAGAAAAATAAAAATAACATGTTTGGATATGCTTCTCTACAAATACTCTTACGAAAAAATTATGTACTTCGTAAAAAAATTTGATATAAAACTTATTTGATTTTTTTATTTTTAAAATGTATATAAATTAATCTTCTTTTATAAAAAAATATTTTATTTTTCCCGTATAACTTAACGATAAGAAAATACTTCAAATTTAAATAGAAAATTATTAGCTTGTCACAACAAAAATATACGGCATATAAAGGTACGGTTGAACCGATTTTTTGCGCAAATCAGAACCATTTCAACAGCAATGAAGTTAAGGATACTTTTTCATTCTGAGTAAAATTAGTGAGAATCACACATTTCAATCTCATTTCGTTCATACCCTTTTCCAGCTTAATACCGACAGTGAAATGCCACCGAAAATTATTATAGTACATTATTAGAAGTAATGATACAAACTAGAGCGTATGGATAGAAATTTGTTTGTAAGACACGGAACTAGACAGTTCCAGAAAAATGACAATATATCACACATCTTATATTGCCTTCTACTTTGTTCGTAAGATGAGTTCCTATAATCCTTCTTTTGTTTACTAAATTAAAATTAGTCTTGGTTTTATTAATATATCGAGCCCAAAATACTTAGGAACACTAATTTTGCCAACTCTATAAATAAAAAAATCCTGTTGCAAATAACAACAAAAATCAAGGAGAAATGTACCAAAGAGTTCAATGATTGCGGCAAATATATTATTGATCACTGAAGAGCAAGAAACTCAGCTGCAAAAATTTGTTGATCCCAGGCCCCGCTAACATCTATTTGTATGTGCAATTCAAAGGAAAAGGTAAAGGTTTTCATTTAGCAACCGAACACAAAAAGAGGATTTCTACTTGAAGCAGTTCTACAACCCAACTTAATGGAAGGCTGAGAAAGGAAAGTTTCGGTCCACTAGGTATATAGATGCCACAAGTATTGTCCCTTATCTACCAAGGAAAAATTGATCTGGCCACTAGAACATGATGTAGGGACACAACTATTTCCCCCCGAAGGATTCCTTTAAAATATATTTGATAAACTACGAAAATGGGAGCCAGATAACATAAAAAATCAGGCGCTCACCTTACCACCCAATTCTCCCCAAAAGCAAAAAAATTAGATGATCTCTGGAAATTGACCATTGACCATCCTCAAATCACTGAAGACAACACATTTAGTATACAAATAATTACTTAAGCGGCATGACAAACATTTCATTGGGAATCATCAAAGAAACATAAATAAAAAATAGTGAAAAGAAAACTAGCAAGAACAATGAAAAAATATGAGCCACAGTAGGCTGCAAAGGAGCAGGATTTCTCAATGAAAATGGGACAGAAGACTGCCCAGAGAGAAATTGCAATAGCATTTATTCCATTATCATTTAAATATATTTCTTAACGAAAAAGTAACAACCTCCACTGAATTACATCAGCATGACACAGGATATATTTTCAGATCTTCTCCCACAAGTGACCAAGTGTTACAAACATTTGAATATACAAAACTAAACACTTACAAGCATTTGTGGTCATCAGATTGTATGATTATAGATTGCTATTGCCATGAGGATTGGTTGTAGCCATCCCACCCACCATCAGGCTCCTTCCTCTTACGAACACTACCAGCAAGCTGGATCCTTGCTTGGTCTTCTGGTAGGGCCTGTGAACTAGCAACAGAAAGTTGCCTAGATGGAAGAGGCGATTTCTCATCTCTCCCCTCCATGTCTGAACAACCAGGTCCAGCATTAAGATCTAAACCCTGCCTTGTCCATTTTCTACTGGTTTCAGCACTACCACTATTGCTACCTTCTGTAAGACCAACAACATAAGGCCTGGGGTAATGAGATGAAACCGTGCCAGCAGGTCCCATTAACTGTGAATTTACTGCAGGGAAGCAAAGCCTATTGGCTGATGTTGGATATACATAAGTAGTTGATCCAGCCGAAAAAGAAGCTGATGGAAGGGGAAAGCTGGAGTTAAAAGGGAAGACAGGATATTCAAACGCAGTAGATGGATATGACACTGCAGGAGAAGATGACAATACTGGCGCCCTATAAATATCAGGTCCAAATGGATTGCCACCAGCAGCAGGAGTCAACAACCTTTGTGGCCCATTTGGGGCAACAATTGAAAAGGGCTGATCCCCTCTATCGGGCATAATTGAAGATATTGTGACAGCAGAATAGGTGTTACCACTGGAAGGAAGCCAAGAGAAGTTGCCTGGCTCGGGATTAGTCACTCTAAGTCCAGAAACAGGTAATTGAGAGGGCACACTGCTCCTGACATGTTGAGAGAACAATGAGGATTCAGTGGTGACTTCATCAACAGAAGGTCCGTTGTTCAAATCAAAGTTCCTGTGGACATTCACTCCTCTATTTGGTGGACTACCAAATGATGATTTCACCTGCATATTTGGCAAGTCAACTTTATGATTACTACTCAAGCAAATGCCCATATCGGAAGCCTCATCCACTTGATTCAAGTCAAGACCAAGCCCTCCAGAGCTGCGGACAGGTGAAGCTATTTTACTGCATGCACGATCATGACCATCAGTTGCAAGAGATATAGAATCTGAGTGACGAGCACAAGAAATATCATCAAGTATTCTTTCATCAGCCACATTCAAGTCAATATCCAATGGAGCTCGACTATGTTTTCCAGCTGGAGCATCAAGAATAGGGGTAGTTGATGTTCCAAGAGGCATTTCCATAACTTTCCTTGGTTCGGCTGGCCTGAATGCACTGGTGGCAGCTGATCCCTTCCAACCAATTTCCCCTTTACTTCTCAATAAATCTTCAGGAGGCACAAAGGGCCCCTTTGCAGCAGACGCCACAGTGACTGGGGCAGGAATACCACAAGACATAGATGAAGCAGGAAATGGCACAGGACTGATCAATCGACCAGCAGGTGCACATCCAGAAGTGGCAATGCTGTTGAACTCGCATCTTCCATCATCTGCATTGAGCCCTTCATTTAAATCAAATTCAACCTTTGCATCCGCATCAGACACTGCTGCAGCAGACATGGAAGAAGCATCTGCAGTGGTAGAGGTGCACTCCTCAGCCTCCTCTGCTTCTGCGGTAGTCAATTTTGATTCTTTAGAATCAAGATGCTTATCCATTTCTTGTGAACGAACACTAGATGAATCTTTGGGAGGATCCTCTCTGGCAGGTTGGTCATGAACCTCTTTCGTTTCTAAATTCTCCTCCACATGTTCAGCAACAACACCAGTCAGAGTAGAACATAAACCTTTATTCTCAGACATAGTCAAGGCATCACTTTCAGACACATTTCTTTGATTTTTAGACTGAGTAACAAGATTCTCAGCATCAACATCATCAGCCTTTTCAGATTCCTGTTCGCTGAAGTCTTTAGGAACCTTGTCAACACTATAACCAGAAGAATGGAGTACATTCTCATCTTTTCCTCTTGCCAAATCAGGCTGCACAAGAACAGCAGGAGGCTTTTTAACTATCTGCCCACCACCACTTGATCCTTCAGCAGTACAGTTATAGCTCTGCACATCCACTTCCACAGCTGTATGTGACAATTTTTCAGCTGCTTCTGCCTCAACTTCTGCACCACAACAGACCTTATTATCATCAAGAACTTCACCTGCATTCACTCCCTGAACAACCTCCTGGAGTTGCTTGTTTCTGTCACCATCTCTAGCTTCTTGTACAGAATTTTCACAAAGGCCACCCGATGGAGTAGGTCCAGATTTTTCATTTAATTTTTCTTTGCTTTCCAAAATAGTTTCAGTAACCTGTTGCAAATTCATACTACATGCATTAACACGCTTATTTAGCTCTGTTGCAGCTTTCCCACCAGATGCTTGAAAATCAGAATTGCTTTCATCATTTGCCCCTAAATCACCTGTTACAGAACCCAGATTCTTGTGTTCACCATCTAGACCATTATTTGAGTGGCATTCATCCCGAACAAGATTTTCTTCAGATGACTTAACACCATTTTCTGTGCAAGACTGTTCAACAGCAGTTGTGTTTCTTTCTGGAGATCCAGCCGGAGTTAACAATTCGGATTTCAATATCTCTCCAGCAGCCACACTAGCAAGAAGATTCATTCCAACATCATCAGCTTCAGAGTACTTAACACCTTCAATTAAAGCATTTATTGAGCTGTAAGAAGCATCCTGCAAATTGCCAGCCTTGTTTTCATTTCCAGATGATGATGAAGCCGCTTTTGATACCTCCAATTCTTTCTTACAATCATTGCCAGTCCGACAGCGCTCTTCATCAGTAACTGCAGCAGGTGATCCATCACCCTCATCAGAGCCAGTCAATACGTCTTTAAAATCATTACTCTGCCAAGATTCAGTATTAATATCTGAGCCAATATTCACTCGATAAAGGTCACTCTTTTCCTTTGAGCTGTGATCAGACTGGTCATGCTTCTCTGGAAGAACAGGAGATGAGGCTCGACTGTTCATGATTGTAGGATCATCAAAAGAACCAGCACTGGCACTTTGTGCAGGACTTCTACCTTGGTTTGGAATTTTAACAATTAGCTTGGGAATATTCCCCTCAAGAGAAGTTCCATCAACTGCCTTATCCGTTAATCCAGGTTGAGATATTTTCTCTGAGGTTAAATTCTTGTGCAAGGAGGAATTCCTACTTGATCCAGTTTCCCTTTGACCTCCAGATGGAGTTGAACCTGAAAATCCATTAATGGATTTTCTATGCCGTGAAGAACCTCCAGATATCTTATTTGCACTCATAGCAGTAGAGCTTCTGGCGTCCTCCTTTACTGAATGACCTCCAGTTTTCGCATGGTCACTAGAACAAGATTGACTGTTGTTGTGAGATTGACTAGAACTACTACTTTTCTCATCCCTTGCATTTGTCATGGGAAGATCAGAACCTCCATTGACAGCAACAATGCGAGGCTGACCATCTTTTAAGTTTGCAGTTGCAGATGCAGGTGATGGAACTGATTTTGCAGGCCCTGGAAATGCAGATGTTGATGCAGATCTAGTAATATTCTCTCCCTGTACAATCTTCACAGAGGCAGTTTTAGAAGCAGAAAGCTGTGTAACTGAACTCTTCATGGCAACATCTGATGATGCACCAGAATGTCTATTCCCACCTTGACCAACATCAGACGGACGTGATTTGGCAGGCCAGTGGACATTGGGACCTGAACCAGACTTTGCATCATTTATATTCATTTCAGCTTCAACGCGTTTCTTCCATGTATCAACTAAACCTCTTGCTTTCCTCTGAATTTCAGTGTTTTTATGAGTTCTCAAATGATTCACAGATTTTCCAATATTGCATGTTTGTAAAGCCTGAAGATTTACTGGAAGCTTATCAAGTGCCCGAAGCAATATCAACAAAAATTCCTCAGCAGATTTATCACCATCACCAATCTTCCCTTTATGGACTTCTTGGAGCCATTCATCAAATACAGGCAAACCCCTTAGCTGCACAAACTGACTAAGACAATCTAACTTATCTGTTGCTGCAATGACAGCTGCAAGCAACGACCGGCTGGCTAAATCTATCTTTTTCTCATTTCTATCAGGAACCATCAACTGCACTAATTTTTCAACTCCTTCACCATCAACAAGCCCTCCCTTTTCTGTAATTTTGGCAATCTCTGTCTTCAAAATGTTATCATGCCTGAGATTACCAGAATCTCCATCCTCAGTTTTTATTGATCGTTCTCGCTTGACAGGCTCAGAGCCTTGATCTGCCCTTTCCCTTTTCCTCCCCTTAATGTGAGATGGAAAGGAAGAAGTACTGTTCTGGACACTATCTGAAACAGATTTTAACTGTGATGTTGATGTTGGACTACTCATTGGCTTAGGAGATCGGCCACCTGGCTGCACTGTTGCATGCATTTCTACACAATTCCTGTATAATAGTTTATCTACTTCTTCTTGACAATCCTGGGATGATAGGGGCAAAGTAAGTTGGGAAAAGACCGAGCAATATAAAAAATCATAATAGACTGGAACATCAGAGAGCAGAAACTTACATTAATATAATCTTGATCACTTAACCACCATAAACACTTGTTTGCAATGTCATAAACTCTCCTGCACACAAATGAAGAAATCCCTGATGGAAGTTCAGCACCCTTAGGAAGAAATGTAACTTTACAAGGATGGAGCAATGACTCAGCATCAATCTCATCCTTATGGAAGGTGTAGAAGATTTCGTTTGGAGCAGCCTCCAATGGCACACCCCTGCTGAGTTTTACTTCAATGGATCGATAGAGCCAACTAACACCAAACTTCAATTTTTTATCCTTTCCAATTTTCAAACAACGAATTATACCAATAAATGGTGGGCGATCTTCAGATGATTTGAAGAGAGCACAATCACCAACACTAACTTTGCGACCGTCCTATGATTTGAAAAGATAGCAAATCCTTAGTGAACTATTAAAAACCAATAAACAGAAACAGAATATCTCAGTGCTTTGCATTTAGAATAAGTCATTTTAAGTATTCCCATTATATTTTTTTTATTTTTACACTTATTCAACAGCTGCTCCCTTAAAAAGAATTCGTAAGTACACATTCTTCTTTGGCAATTAAATTAAAATAAGTTTAATTGATGCAAGAAAATCACCTGTAAACCTAAAGGAAAACTTCACAAAAAAATTCATGTGGGGAAGGGGGTTTCAAGTAAGTTCAAAGCACAGAAATATGATCAAAACCAAAAAGAGAATTCTGATTAAGAGAATTTAATTAAATTTAAAAAGGAGCTCAGAGAGCTTTTACAGCGACAAAAACAAGGCTTCCTAAACTCCTCAGATATATAGTCTCGTCTCTGCCCAGTTACAGACCTAACAAACCATAATGTTGATTCACATTCCTTCTACCTATATCTAAATCAATATACAATCCCACACACACCAAGCTTCCTAAATCCTGCCTTGCTCACGTGAACCATTTCCCCCCACTGTAAACCACCAGCCACCTCACCAAACTAACTCATTGGAGGCCCTGTCAATAGCTGGCCCAGTATCTGGACCTCTTCCTACATCCTCTAGTACATCAGCACTCGCACTATAAGTTGTTCAATCACATATTCAAAAGATGGAGACTAAAGCACAACAGTAAAAGTAATCCAGTTATGAAGCACCAAAAAATAGATTAAAACAGACAGCCTTACAAAAGGAAACAATTAATAATTTCTCATTTAATTACCCTTTACTATCTAAGCATCCATTCGTAAAAGCAGCTTATTTTATCACAGAAATCAAAAAAATTTACTCTTAATCTTGACAGTGATATATGTCATATATGTAAATCCTAGATGTAAAAATAGGCAGAGTTCTCCCCCGAAAAGAAAAAAACAGGTCAATAAAATTATGGTAAGTGTAAAAAATTGTCTACTAATGAAATACAAAAGCCTATACTTTAAAAAAAAAAAAAAAATTATAAATAAGGGGCAGGTTCGACTTCCATAGAGATTATGGATGATATTGCCTAGAATGATAGAAAAAATAGAAGACTTTCAAAATATTTTGTCCAATTGAAAAACCCAGAAATCAGTCCATTCATACTTTTAAAGTAGTAGTAGATGTTTTAACGAAGTCCTTATATGCCCTCAATTTTAGAGAAATCTATGTCCATTAGACTATTTTATCTTTTCACTCCATTGATAACCCTCTCACTCTAATTAGTAGAAATACTAAAAGACAATGATAAAAGTTAAAAAACAAAGTAATAAAAATAATAACACTTTCATGATTTACAGTAGTAACAATTTGAAACAAAGTAACACTCCGGGGAAAATGACAGACTGAAGTGGAGGGAAGTAAAAAACAGGATACACACAAATCTCCGGAGTCAGGGAACAATCTTGTTATCCAGACATCAAAATGATATAATCTTGCTGCAATTAGTATAATACAACCATTGAACGGGGTGATTTGATACTCCTAGACGGAAAAACACGGCATAAACTCCACAAATTATACATACCATATATATGGAAACTAAAAATAACACTAGTCTCATCCTACCTAGTGAGATCGACGTGATCACACAAAACCATTAAATGACAGAAAAATAAGCATTTTTGTTGCCTCTAATGTTTTTTTTTTCAATAAATCGGTATAATATCCCCTCCACCGCATCAATTAGAAATTAAAACAATTAAAATCAGCCTATAGCAGTAACAGCAAGAAATATGGTCATTTCCATCTGACGCTACTGATTGAGAAGTATATGCTCCAACAAATAAATAATAACACTAATTCTAAATTCCTAATTACTCGAAAAGGAACTTATTAATCGCATTTTTGTTCCCCATTCACCTTAATCCCTGCCGTAGACACACACAACCCGCTCATAAAAAACCTAAAATTTTCCACATTAGTTCATATAAGCTGTTAGACATATTGAACCCTTTACCGCTTTTCCTTACACCGAAGAAATCGAAAACTTCAAACACAATCGTGATCCCCATAACAATACCTTAAAAAACGACTTCACTGTCGACGACGACGACGAAGACGACGAAGAAACATCGGCGTTCAGAGACGAGTCGCCACGTGTGGGGGCTTTCCACATGTGCCGAGTCCCCTTCCCCTTCTCACCTCCACGCCCATGCATAGCCTTGCATTTTCCCCAACGCGTACCATCAAATCCCCTCCTAATTCCACACCAGAAGCCCTCAGAACCCGCGAAACCCTAGATCCGCGCAAAACCCTAACTCTACAACCATGCTTCCCCGAAACCCTAGCGGAGTATCGGTTATCGAAATTCGAAATGGAAGAATCGGATCCACGCGAAGAAAAATGCGACCGAGGAACAATCGAAGGAAGGAAGGAAGGAACGAATTCGGAGCCGCCTTTGGATGTGGGAAGATGGAAAGTGCGAGAATCTAGAGAGAGAAAGAAGATGGAAGAGAGAGAGTGTGAGAGAGAAAGAAAGCGTGTGGGTAAAGGGGTGAAGGGTGTACTTGGGTACTTACTCACTAGGGGTCGGGCAGTGCGGGCAGTTCGGGCAGGGAGAATGATAACGTCACAGGATGGTGAGGCGACGTGTGGAGAATGAGACTGGAGATTGGTGCCTTGGGAAGTGAGTCACCAGCATTGACTGGTCCATATGCTGCTTTTTATTTGACTTTTACTTTCTCTCTCTCTGATCTCTCTGCCTGACAAATGCCAGTTTCTTTGTTTGTTTGTTTCTTTCATTTCTTTTTCAATTTTTTTCTCCTTTTTTTTCTCTTTTTTTATTTTATCTCTTGTGGGTTACTGAATGTGCTGTTATTGGTCCTATTGGGAAGGATACAAGAGTAATTTGGCTTGCTACAGTCTACATGGAAGCATATGATGGCAAGTTAAGGTTGTCTTCGGATGTTCCAACACCTGTTACCGTGAAAAATATTTTTTATTGTGTTTGTCCCAGGAAATTTTGTGATGCCCCATTACATAGATTTCTCAAGATAAGAAATTTTGCAATGACCAATAAGAGTATCTTAATTTTATCAAAAACTGATTACATTTAACCATGTTTCTTTTGATTGAATAGAGATTGACAAGAGATAAGTGGATGGGAAAAAATGATTTTGTGTAGTTTAAGTAGGAAGAGAAGTAGGGTTGAATAATAGAGTGTATTATCCAAATTTAAAAAATTAATCTTGTTAATTATTTTTGTTTGAGAGTTTATCCAACATTGCTTAATCAAATTGGATGAGTTTTCTATTTAAATGTGTAATCCTCTTCTTAGTAATGTGAATGATTATATTAATGTTTTATGAATATTTATATATGGTATGTGAATTGGAATTATTATCCCCTAACTCTTAAGGTTATTATTTGAATTAGTTAATCACTTATTAAAATTACATGAACAAATTTATATTAAATATTAAATTATATGCTAAAAAATATATTAAGTTTTATTTGTTATATGTAAATTAAATAATTATTTTTTAAGGTGGTTATTCTTTTTTATTATTAAGGGATTATGGTATTATATTTTTTTATTAATTACTCAATTTATTTATACTAATTTTAAATTATATTAAATTTTTATTAAAAAGATATATATAATATGTATAAATTCATATTTATATATATATATATAAATATATATTCTTAAATGTGTTTTTCTTAAAAATATTACTTCTTTCCACTAACTCATGTTAATTTAATCTATTATCTCCATTCATATATATTTTTAAAAAAATTTAAAAATTATGTCAATAATATTAATTAGTATTATTTTATTGAACTATATTATAATTTACTAGAATTAATGATAATAAAAGAATTTGCATTTCCATGGTTTTATTATTGTGATTTAAAATGAAAGTAAGGAGACAAAATGGTAAGTGATGGAAGAAGAGTATCTCATTAAAGTGTTGTGTTGAGATTCAAATAAAAGTATGGGAAATTTATTATAGTTCATTACAGTTCATAGTGTTATTGAAATTCGAAGCGAAACTTATGTTTTGTAAATATCAATTGGAATATTAAACCTTCTTTTTGAGAATCCTTTATTTATTTATTCTCTTAATTGTTTTTCTCATATCTCATTTATATAAATTTTCAATTTTTTAACATATATGTGTTATTTTTATATATCACCTTAATATTTATCATCTAGTATGTTTAGAATATAACATGTATAAAGAAAAGAACATTAACAATACAACTAATATCAATTTAAAGTTATTTTTTATAATCAAATATTATCTTTAGAATGGTACCATAGTTACAAAAACCAAGAAAAAAAAATAGATACATATACTTTCATAGTTTAACTAAAATATATCATCTAAATAGAATATAAAACTTTATCTTATAAAGAGAGAGAAAGAGGGAGATAACAAAAGAAAAATGGTAGATTTCTATAAAAATAAGATAAAATAAGAATGAATATCTTACAATAATTCTCATATAAAAGATTAGTGTCTTTGAAATGTCATCATATAATTTCCTAAAAAATTAATTGTAAGAGTGTTATTAAAACAAAATATTTACATATAATGATTATAAAAAAAATTCAAATAGAAAAATAGTTAATACAATTATAAATTATATCTCAACAAAAATCTCTATAATTATTTTTATTTAAAGAAGAGTAATATAAATTAAAATTATCTTATAGTAAAATTATTTGTTAATAGACTTTTAAACAATATCAAAACAAACTTTCACCATCCAACATACATTGATCATATACATTATTCATATAATTCATCATAATATGATCACATTAATTTGAATAATCTACATATTTTGAGATCCTAAACGTGTTGTTAACCCACCACTTAGGTGATGATGTTAATCTTACATTGTGGATGGTCGTGAGTTAGTAATATAGGTTGGACAAATTTTCAATACACTCATTACATCCTCTACACTACATTTCAATATAACTTTGTAACTCATTCATACACTCATAAAAGATTTAAAGGTGTAATCTCCAAATTTTATATTTTTGGTACTATCATAGTACAATAACTTTTCAATCACAATTAAATTTTTTTACCATCGTGATATTATAACTTTTCCATCATAATTTAATTATGTACCATTTGAAT
The DNA here is from genome assembly GCA_016859785.1 of Macrotyloma uniflorum. Classification (NCBI taxonomy): domain Eukaryota; kingdom Viridiplantae; phylum Streptophyta; class Magnoliopsida; order Fabales; family Fabaceae; genus Macrotyloma; species Macrotyloma uniflorum. Next base: position 3,129,080 of record BDMB01000006.1, read on the forward strand.
CCTTATCCATATTTACCATTATTTTCTCAATTTGTTCTCAATCGCAACTATATTAAATAATAATTCACTTTCAATCACAAAAATTTTCTAACCAAAAGCTTAAAAAATATTTATATCATTTCCCTTTTTGAAAGATACAGAAAAATAATATAAAATAATCATCAATAATTCAATTATAATTCATTTAAATAAAGTTAATTAAAACTTAAAAATTGAGACTTTAAAATAAAGTAATTTCAATAAATATCTAAAATTTAACTTAGTCAAATAGAAAAAAAAATAAATCTAGAACCTTTATTTCAAATTCGTTGAGCAATCTTTATTGAGCAAATTTCTTCTATTAAATGTTCTGGAATTTGTTAAGTAAATTTTGAACAAAATATATACTAATGAAAATTTGTTCAATGCATAATAAATTTGTTCAATGTATTTGTTATCACAGGAAACATCAAAATTTATTTTGCACCAATTTCTTCTAAAAAATTTTAAACCCTAGCTTTTCATATCCAATAAACTCTTTCTATTATTTGTTAAAATATAAAAATAACAATATATTATTAAGATAAAATAGGACAAATTTAAATTTATAAAAAAAAAGTAAATTGAAAATTAAGATTTGAAATCAACTCTCCTTACTTTAATGGAGTTTTAATTAACAAAAGCAGAAAAAGTAAAGAGATCAAAAGTTAAAGTTAATGTTTTTTTTTAAGAAAATAATAAAGAACAACTTTAAAGATAAGGAGAAATTGATTAGTTAAAAATAAAATAGAAAAAATGAATTATAAATAATTTCCTTTTAGAGTGATGAAAGGAGAACGAATTGAGGAAAATGGAAGAAAAATAGTTCTAGTTTCTCTGAAGTTATTATGGAAAAGAAAAAGAAAAAGAGAAATGAGAAAAATAAGAAAATGAAAGAGTGAGAGAGTATAAAAAAAGAATTTTATTTTTTTATGAAGTTTGACTATTTTTTTTCTCTAAATTTATATTATAAGCTTTTATATTTATTTTTTCTTTTTCCTTTTTATTGAAATAGATTGGTTTTAAGTTTATTTGTTTTCTTCTTTTTATATTAAATTTAACTTATAAGTAATTAATTTTATTTAATATAATTTATAATTTAAGGAATTTATTAAATTCTTTATTATTATAGAAATTTTTAATTTTACAAATATAAATAATATTTACTTCAAAAAAAATCTTACAACCAGATTTGTTGAAATAATAAAATTGTAGTTTATCTTAAAACAAATATGTGATGCTATTATATTTTATCAATAATATATTCTGATTTAATATTTTGGTTCAAATAGATTTGCTTATTTCCAATCACAAAACAAAATTGTATTCAAGTAATAAAGATTATCCCTTCACAAATTTTATGAAATAAATACTTAATTATGCAATAATATTTAATAATTTTAAAATGAATTACTTAAAAATTATCAAAATCTTTTTAAATGATAAACTATAAGAAATATGAAATTAAAAAAAAAGAACAAAAATACTTACATAAATAGAGATAAAATTATTACATTTTATCATTTAATCTTACAAATAGTCAACTAAATATTCATAACAAAACTTATATTTTTAAGAATGATTATAGACTTATTAAAATATCAAATTTATCGATATTCATAAATCCTAAAAAAAAATATTATAAGAGTTTATAGTAATAATTGAATCTGAAAATATTTTACCATGTAGTAAAATTGGTGATAAAAAGTTAAATTTATATTTGAAAAAAAAATTGATTAATTTTTATGATTTAACCATTTGATCAAGTTAAAACTTAGTATGAAAAAGGATTAAAATATAAGTTTTATCTTTATATTTTTTACAATGAAATATATAATTTTTTTTTAACAATAACAAAACTTGATATGATAACAACAACAAAAATTCAATATTATATATATATATATATATATATATATATATCACAAAACATAATATGAATTTTTAACAACTTAATAAATGTTCCCATCATATACCAACTTGTTAATATAATTTTTAAAAGATTGACATATTAATCACCATTTGAAACAAACAAGATGATATTTATTAGATAATATTATATATTTATTAATCACTACACTACACTCATGTAAAAAAAGGAAATCACTTATTATAATAAATTATCAACACATATAAAGAAATTAGATAAATATTCAACTCGTCTTGACTTTTTATGATTGGTTTACAAGTCAATGTGATATCCCACATTATTATCTTTATTTTTTAAGTTTAAATATATTTTTGTATTTGTATTTATCTTGAAAATTATTTTTTCCCCTTATATTTCTAGTGGTATTAATTCCATCTTTCAACTTTTAGAAATATTTTAATTTATTATTTTTATACCTAAATTTAATATTTAATGATGATTATTTTCTTTGAAAGAATTGATAAAAAAATTAAATATGATCTTATAAATTATTTATATATATAAATATAATATTTAATAATATTTATTTACTAATACAAGTTGATAAAATATTAAAATTATATATTGTTAAAATTTTGAAGAATTGAATTTATTCCTCTAAAAATATAAAGATACAAAATAATTTTTGAGATAAATATAAAGAATATATATATATATATAACTTTATTTTTTATAATTTTATCTTATCCAGAAGATTTAGACATTTTTAGCTGTGCATGTGAAACATGTAGATATAGGGGAACATTTGTTTAATTACAAAAAAAATTTCACATGCAGATGCGCATTATAATTAAACTTAGTTGTTTAAAAACCATAAAGTTGGACAGAGTATTTTTCATGTAAGCCCAAGATTTGGCTGGTTTAGATCCAACTCTTAACTTGTACAAATTTTAATCAGTGCAAGCCCAATTTAAAAGGGAAAAAACATTTAATTTTTATTTCATAATATTAATATTTTGATTTTATTATATTTGGTTGGACTAATTTGAGTTAGACTTACAAGGTTATTAACAGAAAATAAATTTAAAAAATAAAGTAATTTTTGTTTGGTTTTACATTATTTTTCTTACATAAATTTATATTTCTTAATGAAATGATTAAAGATTATGATATTATTTTGGGTATAGAATAAATTAGGTTGAAAAGATAAATAGTGACTTTATGCATATGTGAGGTATTTTTGTGATGAAAAGAGAAGCAAAGATAGGAGGAAGAAAGGGTGAGTTTTGTAGAATTGTGAAAAGGGGCATTGCAAGTGGCTAATGCCCTAAAATTGGTTTGGTTGCAAATAACACTCTTTGTGCATGTTAGTGTTTAGTCTTATATATTCAACAAAAACAACACATTTCACACGTTTAACCTGGGCATATAAAATTTCCACACATTTCTCTCAATAATTATACCAACATGCTTCTTGCATGTGACCATGTTCATTCTCAATGTTTAGGTTTCTTATACCTTCCAAAACATGCACAAATATAAAGTTCCAAACCAAACGCGTTATCAATATATTTTTTTTAATAATGAATCAAATATCTCTCTCAAAAATTATTTTTTATTCTTATAATTCTTTTAGACATCATTTAAAAAAAATTAAATTTTTATTTTTTTTTACCTAAATAAAAATATTTAAAATATAATTTATGAGACTGAAAAATATGCTTTAAAATAAGATATCCATTTCGTAATAATTCAAATAATTTAAATAATGTTAACATTTCAATAATAATATAAAGTAGTTGAATTTAGTTTAGGTCACTACACTATAATGTAATTCATATAAGTTTATTTAAATAATTATATAATTCAGTTTTACTATATAATTTTTAAAATTTAGTTCAATCACCTTGTAGAAGGGAGTGAAAAAAAAATAAAATCATACCAATAAGAATGAAATTGGAAGAGCTAGTTAAACTCATTGGGGCCAACTTGCTATGGGCTAATATTTTAAGTTGATTGGCCCAATTAAGTTGTATGGTTGACATATGCTATCTACACCCCTCTTAATTGCTAAGCATAATTTTTATTATCCAATGCATCCTTTTATATAAAAAATCATATAAACTCTACCCCAGTTTTCTAAATTTTACCCACTTATTTTTTCCCCCTCTTTCCTCTCTGTCAAATTATTAGAATTTTACTTTGATCTCATTCAATTACAATCCTTTTATCAATTAAAATATTTTTACAAATTCTATTTGAATTTTGCTTCATTTATAAAGTTCAAATATCTTTAAAAAAAAAAGAGTTCTTTGTTGAATTTTTTTACTCAGTTCTTACTGAATTAGATCTATACCACTTAATTTTATTTAATAATAATTATTAATTTGTAAAATAAAAATTATTAAACGGTTGAGCTTTAATAATAGCAAATAATCAAGCATGTCTAAAGAGACCAAGAAATTATGATTGATTCACCAGATGAAAACTTCAACAATAAAAGAAAATTAGAACTATGAAATTTCTCTTTCTATAGGTTTTGTTCATCAAATTCTCTGTAAAACAATGGTCTCAAATCTAAATTTTAAACATAGTTTAGAGATGGAAATTTCAGAGTTTAAAGATAAAGATGGAGTACGAAAAAAAAATTCATCGCGAGGAATCTTAAATTTCCCACCACTTTTGTGACAAAGTACAAAAGAAATTTATCTAGAACTAATGGACCACAACTTTTTCTTATGGTCCAAACTACATTACATGGTTTCAATTTTTTTTTGGGAGCAAGATCTGGTTCAAATTTATTCATAAAAAAATAGATCTGGTTCAAATTTATTCAAAAAAAAAAAAAAAAGATAGATCTTGTTCAAATGATACAGTTATTTTTTTATTGGGTTGAAGAATTTGTAGGGCCAGGGGAGAAGAAAAATCAAAATGGAATGTGCTTACATCACAATGTAGTTTTAGTTAGCTTTTATAAAATGAATTAATTTTGAATTTAGTTTTTATATTTTTTTTTACTTTTTTATCTTTCTTAATTTGAAATTAATTTTAGTAGTTATAAAAAGAGTGAATTAAATTTTATAATGCAAAATCAATAGTTATGTTTGAATCAGAAACTATGTTTAATAGTTAAAAATGATTTTTTTACTCAATTTAAAACAGTCACTTTCTTATGAAATAAGTTCGACACAAGTACCAATAAATAGACATTTTCTTACGCTAAACATAAAATTTAGAGAACATAGGAAGAAACTTTTCACTGTTATTAGTGGTCTAAGGTCATGTCTGGTTTTAATCCAAATAAGACGAGTCAAATTTGTTAAAAAATTACAATCTTGTGACTCAGACAATGCTCCTTTTAGCATAAAGGCAAAGGGAAAAGAACAACAATTCTTAAATTATTTATTGTTGTTAAACAAGAAAGAATGGGTGACGAAAGATGGAATGTTCCTCTACATTTCTCATGTGGTCCTGTTCATAAACTGATGATATTTTGCTAAATTATTGCTGCTGCACTGTGACAAAGCTTATAATAAATACACACCAACTTGTTGTAGTAGATAGTTTGTTAGATTCATGGTTAATGTTCGAATGATTCGGTCCCAGAACTCAAAATAAATATTGTTTCGAACTCTATCATTCTGATATCCTAATACTGTTTTTTTCTTTCTCTTCTTCTGTTTGCAGTTTCATTTATTCATGTTTCTTAGCCTATTTGATTTATTTTAATTTTAGAGAAAGATAGAATATTTTAAAGAAGAAAAAGAAATAGAAAAATGGTTTATCTGATTGGTTGGGAATAATGGTCGGGGTCACATTATGGCTTAGAACACTTTAGACACTTGCAATGTAGCAACAGCAAAAACTCATTGATTGTGTTAAGTTGTTCTCCCTCAGCACATGCAGAGCATTAGAGAAGAGAGAGTGTGTGTGCTTGTGAAGAAAAGGAGGCACCAACAACCATATATATCTCCTGTTTCCAATGTTGTGAGGTCACAGTGTTAGTGATTCTAGCAATGGAGAGAGTGCGTATGAGTTTATATGGGTAATCACAGTGAAAGTGATGGCAACCCCTATGTTCTGCCATGACACTTTGTCACTTGTCTTGTTTCCCTTGGTTCATCACCATCACCAACCTTCATTTTGATTATATTCTCTATGTTCGGAATCATTTCTCTTTGGATACCATGCCCACTTCCTTACCATCATTTCTTTGATTATATATACTTTTATTCTTCCTCTTAGTCATTAAAATTTGATTTGATTCTTCTCTTTGGTTAAGAAAACTTGTTTTGCTTGCTCTTCTAATTAATTGAAAATCCTTCATAAACTTAAGATAAATTGAAATATATTAGATAAATGTAAATTTTATCTCATAATTAATTTTATAAAAATAAATTAGTCTTAAAATCCACTTTTAATATGATATTATATATTAAGTATATGGGAGGGGATAATACTGGAAGATTTTTACCAATAGGGATAAACCAAAATTATATAAGTAAATAGGACTCCACTTCTTACCAAAATAATGTGAGAGTATCACGAGTTTCCTAGGGGTGAACTTAATTACATTGACTTTGACCGTTGTCGCTTGACAGGATATGCTTTACCTAAAATCTATGTCAGGAAGACTTTCAATACAAGAATCCACCTTGACATAGGACCCCTTACCTACTTCACGTGGGCCAGACGAAACTTTACCTGAAACTCATGTCAGGAAGACTTTCGATACAAGGATTCACCTTAACTTAGGATCTTTCACCTACTCCACACGTTAATACCACTTTAGATATCCAGGAGGGGAGGTAACACCGGGACATTTTTACCAATGGGGTAAACTATAACTATATAAGTGAATACGACTCCACTTTTTACCCAAAACCTTAAGGTTAAGGGTTTGTATATCTTTATCACTTATATGTTATTCAACATTCTTATCTCTACCTAATATGAGATTCCAACTCACCTTAAACTCTATCATCATAGTCTATTTTAATAAGGATATTAAGCCTATTAGATCATCTTTCATTAAATCGCTATCAGAATACTTGTAAATGTGTAATAGAATACTTGTAAATGTGTAATAGTATGTTTAAGTTAAAAAAAAAATTGATGTGCGAAAACATAGTAGAGATTTTATATCAAAGATAAAATAAAATTAAGAGTGATTAGGTTATTATATAGTTGGATGTTTATGTTAGGGTTTGGAGAATCCAATAACCTTATCCTATTAATGGCCATGTTTGTAGTTATGACAAAATGTAATGATCGAGAAGCTTATGATTTGGACATGCCTTAAAGTGGAAGAGAAAGTTGATAAGGACAGATAAAAATAAGGTTAGGAAAAGGACAAGGTTAGGCAGCTGAAGTTCTAATATCTTACTCGCAACCTTCAATTCTGGTTTATTTATTTCCTTCATCTAATAGCTGTCAGGACCAATCAATATCTCCAACTAATCTTTCAATGTCGCATAATTGAAACAATCATGTGCCATAAGAATTTACAATTGCAAGGACACCAACATTACTGTCTTCTTAATTTCATTGCCTTTCAAATCACCAACGGCTAATTTCTTCTAAACCAATACCATTGACTAAACTAGCTTTGATCTTTATAATCTTTCATGAAACCTACCTCGATTAGCTTTTTAATTCGCTAATTAATTCAACAACTTTTTCTTATCAATAAGAACCGATTAAATAAAATATAAAGACTAAATTAAATTAAATTGAAAAATTATAAATATAAAATTTAATTATTCAAAATTTCATTTATATAAAATTAACATTTATTTAAAATCTAAAATCTCTATCTTTCTTTTTTAATTCTTTCATGATTCAAATCAAACCCACTTTTATGAAATTCGTAATAAATAAAATATTTCTTATTGATTAAAAAGAATAAGTTTTCCATTTTTTATATTTTTAAACTATTTTAAATTCTAATTTGCATGAATAATTTGGAGCTTCTGCATACCATATTTGAATTTATATTAACTTAAATTTTTAATAATATAATTAGTTTGAAAATTAAATAATATAAAAACAAATTAAAATCTCTTTAATTTAAAGTTAAAAAAATTAGAGTTAAAACTTTATATAAGGGATACTAATTTAATTTAAATATTATTATAATATGATAAGATAAATTATATAAATGATAAAAGTGATGTAATTATATTATTTGAATTTTCTTTTAAAGAATGTATGTAGGTATGTTATTTAATATTTGAGTAATTTAGTTAAAAAAAATTTACCATATAAAAATGTTGAATTTATATTAGTAAACTATATTTTGAACGTGTGTAATGATAATAATAGTTAGAACTAATTATAATATAAATCTATATAGATTGAATTGTGATGATGATATAATTTTAGAATTTAAACTGACTTTTAAATTTTTTCACACAAAAATGAAAATATTATCAGGTTGAGTTTATTAATTTTTAAATATTAAAGTTAGAATAATATTATATGATATCTAAATTTTTAGTTATTAATTTAGTTTTGGCTAAAATATAGAATGTTCAAGTTTTTTACTTTTATTAATTAGAATGATTTATGAAATGATTAAATTAAAATTTTACATAACAAAATCATTTATAATGAAATTTTGATAAAAGAAAATGGAGATTTAAAAATTTTACATAATATTTTCTTGCATTTCTCGTTCAAACGAGAATGATTAGAAAATGTTAGGTTTTATTTCACTTTTCAGTATTAATCACTTGAGTAAAAATAATTCAAAGAGAGTTGGTTCATAAGTTTTATTTTTACTCATATAAAAGAATTTTCAGTTCAGCGAAAAAGATACTATTTGAAAAAAAAATAAAAAAATCCCTCACTTAAACAAAATAATCTAAAAGAATTGGGTATTCTTAATTTAAATTTCCCTTAAATAAAATATTATCTCATTTTAATAAGAATGTAACTTGATTTATCTTATTTTAATAAGAATGTCACTAAATTTAGTCTATTAAAAAATATATTTTATAAAAAAAACTATCTTATAAAAATAAGAATTTATGATCTTAAGAATGAAAAAGTTATAAGACAGATTATTTTATTTCTTCAATTCCATCATATAATTACACAGAAAAAAAGTAAAAAAACTATTTAAGTCATCTTATCTCTCTAAATTATATATCAACATAAGCAAATTCTATAGAAATCAGATTCCATAAAGATTTTAAAAAATTAATATCTTTAATAATATGTACAAAAAATCAATAATCTATTTACATACATAGAAAATAAGAGAGAGGAGCATTCTCCTATACAATAATATATTTTTGCAACAAATAAAATTAAGACATACTAATCATAATAGAAACCTAATATTCTCTTATTTTATCTTTTTATAACTATCTATAAAATAATTTTATATAATTTAGTTAGGTCTAAATATAAAATTTATAATTAAATTAATTTTTGGGTCTTATAATTAATGTGTAATTTTCCTTTTAACAAAAATTTAATTACATATTTAAATTTTTTATTTTTGAAAAATTAAATAATTTTGATTCACTATTAAATATAATCTAATGGTTAATAAAAAAAATATTAATATGTTTTAGAATATTAATAAATATAAATGTTAAATTTGATTTTATATATATATATATATATATATATATATATAAAGGAATCCATTTTAAATTTAAAAGTAAATAAAATAAATTTATTTTTTATTTTAATAATTATTTTTTTATAATTTAATAATATGAAATAATAACTTATTTTAACTGTTAGATTAAGAAAATAAATAATAAAAATAAAAAATAAATTCTAACTCATGAAATAATAATGGGAGAAATGTTTTGTTAGTTATAACAATCTTATTCAAATAAATATAGCTCTTGTAATAAACAGCTTAAATAAAAAAAAACCAATGAGATTAATACACACCATTGGTCTAAATTGGGACAATGATGCATGAATATTGGAATTATTCACCGACACGACATTCCATTAATTTCCCTTTTAACACATGCTAGGTTATTCAATCTTGTAAAATCAAAACATGAGTTGTTTTCACAAACTCATAAAGTTCCAAACTCAAATTCAAACATGTAATAACTTAATCTTTTACAGGCTTTTAAAATTATTTATCTTCATTCTCACTCTTCCTTCTCACAAAACAAAGATCAGTAATATATTTGCATCACCAATAAAAAGCTTCTAAAATTACTTTCAGCAGTGTGATTCTGGTTGAGAAGACCAATCAGTAAGCACAGTGAAACTCATTACTTTCTGATACCCTTTTTCCCATACAAGTTGTATACCATGAAGAGTAGCAAACAATTTATGCTTCTACTTTGGTTGAGTATCTGCAAGAGCCATAAAACCCTACTACTATCCACTACCCTAGATCATCATGAATCAAACCTCCAAACCCTACCCTACCTGGGTTATCTAAAGAGTTACCTTCAACGTTGAGTTTCACAAAGCAAACGGTGGAGCCTTCCAAGCTACTGTAATATCCTTCTTTAAGGAGGCTTTGCTGGCATGGGTGATGGAATGATGCATGGTTCTCATCTGGTTAACTAAGAATCATCTTTACTGATTTAATTTATCTTTAAAATTAGTTTAAAAAATAAGATTTACACATTGTAATTCTATTTTTAATTATTCTTTACTTAAATTTAATTCATTAATATATTATTCCGTTTAAGTTCATTCAATAATCTTTCATTAACATATTATTCCGTTTAAGTTTATTCAATAATCTTGTTCGAGTGACCCAATTTAGATTTATCCAACAATCTTATTAATTAAGAATGTAATTCACTTTCAAAATCAGTTCAAGAAATAAATTTATACTTTATTTATATATTATAATTTTATTTTATTTTTTTAATTAATATAAAATTTTCTAAAATTTAGAATCATCATTCATGAACAAAAGATAGTTTCTTCCATCTTCAGCATGGTCTAGATCCTGTTTTTGGTACATCCCAGAAGGAGGTGTAAAGTATCCTCTTGATGCAAAACACACCTATTGCACGAAGCAAGAAGGTATTGTTGGGAATTATTAATTAGAATTTGAAGAGTTTGAATTATCCGTTAGAATTTAAAGAGTTTGTTACTGTTTAGCAAATAAATCCCTATCTTTATGGAATATTTATTTGGTTGTTTGGGTTACTTATTTTACTGTTACTGTAAGGTTATTATAAAAGCTAATCCTTCCATTTCAATAAGATGAGCAGTTGTTCTTGCACTTCCTTGCACAAATTTGTTTTCTCTGTTCTTAACATTTGGTATCAGAGCCAGGTTACGAGGCCTGATTCTTTTAGAAGTAGCAGTCTTCTTTAACATGGCGACAGAAGGAACATTTGTGCAGTCAGCTGTTCCGAAGTTTGATGGACATTACAATCATTGGGCGATGATAATGGAGAATTTTCTAAGCTCAAAGGAATATTGGGGATTGGTGGAGAATGGCATTCCTGCTGCAGCAGAAGATGCTACTAATGCCCAGAAAAGGTATATTGAGGAGCAGAAGCTGAAAGACTTGAAAGCCAAAAAATATTTATTTCAGGCTTTAGATCGTACAATCTTAGAAACCATTCTTAACAAGGATACAACAAAAAGTATATGGGATTCCATGAAACAAAAATACCATGGCACAACAAGGGTGCAACGTGCACAGTTGCAAGCTCTTCGCAAAGAGTTTGAAACCCTTCATATGAAAGCAGGGGAATCGGTGAATGAGTATATGGCTCGAACTCTCATTATCGTTAATAAGATGAAGGCTAGTGGTGAAGAAATGGGAGATCATCTTGTTGTTGAAAAGATTTTGAGATCAATGACAAAAAAATTTAACTATGTTGTTTGCAACATTGAAGAGTCTAAAGATACAAGTATCTTGACTATTGATGAATTGCAAAGCAGTTTGCTTGTGCATGAACAACGTATGGGATCTCAAGATGAAGAAGAACATGCTTTGAAAGTCACTCACGGAGCTGAGTTTGGTGGACAGAGTAGTAGTCGTGGAAGTTATAGAGGAAGAGGCAGACAAGGTTTTGATAAAGCCATGATAGAATGCTACCAGTGCCATAAACTTGGGCATTTTCAATGGGAATGCTCAAGTGAAGCAGCTAACTATGTCGAGAGTCAAGAGGAGATGTTGTTAATGGCATTGGCGAATGATGCAACAGCCGATAAAACAGATATGTGGTTTCTTGATTCCGGATGCAGTAATCATATGTGTGGCAAGAAGGAATATTTCATCGATTTTGATGAAAACTTTGTAGATACAGTGAAGCTTGGCAATAACACAAGCATGGCTGTAATTGGAAAAGGGAATATAAGGCTAAAGGTGGAAGGAATAGTGCAGAAAATCACAGGAGTGTTCTACGTATCAAAACTGACTAATAATTTACTAAGTATTGGTCAATTACAAGAAAAAGGACTAGCTATTCTATTCCAAAATGACAGATGTAAGGTGTATCATTCCGAGCGAGGATTGATCATGGATACAAAGATGTCAAGCAATCGAATGTTTAGGCTACATGCAGTATCCCAGCCTGTTATGCCAACTTGTTGCAGTGCAACACAGAGTCTCATTTCCTTAGAAAAGCAATTGGAGAGGAGACAAACCTTTAGAGTTAGTGATGAGTCAAAGGCATATAGGCTCTATGATCCAATTAAGTGTGACTTAGATTGGAATGATCATGAAAATGGAACTGTCAAAACTAATTTGGAAGAAGTGGAAGGAGAATCTGAATTTGATGTTGATGAGTGTTCTTTGGACTCTCCCAGTGGAGATACTACCTCAACCCCAGATAAGGGAAGAAATAAAAGACAACCTGATTGGATGAAAGATTATGTACTTGAAGAGGGTTTTGCCGAAGAAGAAAACGAAGTTCATTTGGTTATTTCTACAATTGATGATCCAATCTATTTTGAAGATGCTATTGAAAGTAAGCATTGGAGAAAATCAATGGATGTTGAAATAATAGAAGCAACAGAGAGAAATAACACATGGAAATTAGTTGAATTATTTTCAGGAACATTATCATGGACTTCTAAGAAGCAACCAGTGAAACAAGAAGTTGTTATTGTGTTTTATGATAGCAGCTCAGCAATTAAACTTTCAAAGAATCCAGTTATGCATGGCCACACTAAGCATATAGATGTACGTTTTCATTTTCATTGCAGTTCAAAAGATCAATTGGTTGATGTGATGACAAAGCTTCTGAAAGGTTGCGAGAATATTTTGGAGTTTGTTCTGTTACTGATATAAACTGAATGTTTTCAGTTTAAAGGAGGATATGTTGGAAATTATTAATTAGAATTTGAAGAGTTTGAATTATCCGTTAGAATTTGAAGAGTTTGTTACTGTTTAGCAAATAAATCCCTATCTTTATGGGATATTTATTTGGTTGTTTGGGTTACTTATTTTATTGTTACTGTAAGGTTATTATAAAAGCCAATCCTTCCATTTCAATAAGATGAGCAGTTGTTCTTGTACTTCCTTGCACAAATTTGTTTTCTCTATTCTTAACAGGTATATATAATGATCTAAACATCTTAAACAAAACTAAAAACGTTTTCAGATCAACATAAAAAAAGTAAATGAAAGTTAAAAATTACAAAACATTAACTTCTAAACATTGCTGAAGCTATTAGTCACATTATGGATGGTTATTAGATTTTTTTTAACTATAAGAACTATTGTTAAACACAGGTGGCATGAGAAAAATAACATTTTCAGTGTCACTTATATATTCACCAAAATTAAAAATAACTTCATATGAATTGACATTTTGTGACTATATTTCCCAACAAATCACAAACAAATAAAGATCTCTATAATATAATATTTATGTAAATTGGAATTGAGAAACTTATGTACGAAGATGAAGATCTAAAATTTATAATATTTATGTAAGTTGGAATTAACAAACTTATGTATAAAGATGAAGATCTAAAATTTAGAATGGAATGTTTATATATATATATATATATATATATATATATAATTTTAATTTTGATATAGTTATAATTATTATAAATCTTTAAAAAGTTGTAATATAAAACATATATTTGGATACATGAATGTAACTCTTAGCGCCAGGTTGTAGGCAATAAAGAGATGATAATTCATTCATTTAAAAATTAAGTAAAATAAATTTATTTTTTATTATTTTTATTATTTTTTATAATCTAATTATTTAAAATAATAATTCATTTTAATTATTAAATTATAAGAAGGAAATGAAAAATAAATATATTTAGAATTATTCTTGAAATAAGTGAAACCTTTATATATATATATATTTTAAAAAATTATTATATATATTTTTTCATTATAAAATATTATTGTAAACGTTTATTATATATAATAATTATTTTAGTATTTATTTATAAATTAATTAATTTTTTGTACAAAATAATTAGATAAATTATTTAAAAGTCATATTTCAAACATAAACAATTAAAGAAGATTTAGCTAAGTTGAATTGTGGGTCATTAATTTATCAATTCAAATTGTACATGAGCTTTCAATCCATTGCAACCTCAATTGTACTTTAGAGTACGATTATACAAATTAACAATTTAACACCTCACAATTAGAACAGGGTTTTTTTATTGTTTTTTTAGGAAATGGTCCATTTGATTCTCTTTTTAGCCATATCTAATATCTTCATGAAGAAGAAAAATAGAAGATAATGAACAACGAACAATGAATCTTAAAACAAAGTACCATTGTACCAAGTCTCTACGAGTGCACTTTCGTTGTTGATTATAAACGTAAAAGCATATTCACTATGTCTTCCCATGTTGCCTTGTCGTTCTCACTCAACTTTGGTAAAGACCACCAAAAAGCAAGAAAAAAACCGTTCTGTAACTCTCAAATGCACTTTTTTTTCCTAAAGAAAACTAGTACAACACCCATGTATCTGCACGGTATAATCCATAATTGTGCAAATAAATTTAATGTAACATAATGTCTTTAAGCACTAACACCATATGATTAACAATTCAAATGGTGTACAAACATAATGATATTGAGATATGATAACGTAATTAACATGTAAATAAGTAACGTTCATATTTTATAAAGTACAATTAGCCGAATAAATTATAGATCAAACATATGGATTTCTGTTATTATATCAATTTTCTGGCACTAAATTTAGATATAACTTAGGCAACATATTACTTTTACATTCACCATCTTCATTATTAATATATCTAATATATATTTTATTTTGTTAGAAATTTTATATCGCATAAAAATATAAAGTTATATTAAAATATATTAAATAAATATAAATTTATTTTATAAAAAAATTTTGTGAGATTAAATTAAATTTAAAACTAACTTTTTATAAACTATCAAAGCGTATCCTAATAAAATTATTAGATGTATCAAGTCACATGTTATCATAAAGTCACATGTTATCATATCACTATCAGATTATTTATTAATACGTAAATTCACATATAATAGTCTCAACAAAAAAGAGACATCTTAAAAATTTTATTATAAATAATCAATTAATATTTTTTTCATTTTTAAAATGTTTTCTATTATAACTTTAGTATAATTTTAATTCATAATAAATAATAAATAATGATATATAAGATTGTAAATAGCAAATAAAATTAGATAAATAAATTAATCATTATTTAAATTCTTTTACCTATTAAATGAGTTGATTTTTTTTACTATTCATTTCAAAGTGATTTTTTTATCCCATCATATATGTAGTAATTGATATATACAAAGCGTATTTACACAAAAATAATTTTTGTTTTTATTTACACCTCTTGTTTGGTTTATCTCGTTAAGTGTATCAAGAAAAATACTAGACCAGATTGATGCTTCTCCAATAAATCTTTTAATCGAAAAACAAATAATTCCCATAGTGTGCATGTTAATATAATACACTGCAATTCTATACAAATTGACCAACCCATTTTTAATTAATAAAATTTCCATGTATCTTTGATCCTTCATGTGTTGAAAACTACTTTTCTGGACTTACTATGAAGAAATCATTAAACTTCTCTAATGACTTCTATTTACATGATGAAGCACCTTCATTCACTATTATATTAGAAGAACATGATTAAAACACATGCATTTCTTCTATTAAGAATATATATATCACCGTAAAGTTATAAACATTCATAAAAATGTTAGATAAATCTTGTTCTTTAACTTTTGTTTATTTGATAAAGAAAATACTAATATTTTAGTTGAAATAAAATCGATATCCAACCTACACCACAAATGTTTTGATTATGACCAAAATATACTTTGTAATTATTGAAATTAGTTCGACCTTATTAACTGAAGAGTATAGTAAAATTTTAGCGTGTAGGATCTATTAGGCAATATTTATTAGGTAAGTTACACTAAATTAAACAAACCTATTAGATCCGATTTTTTAGTACATATATATTTTTATAAAACAAATATGTGGTTAATATTTAAAATTAATAGAAAATATGATTTTTTTTACAAATTTTTACAAAAATTTTCACTATTATAAATTTATAGATAAAAAATTAGTAAGAAATTATTTTTCATAAAAATTCTATGAGAAAATTTTTACAAACAAATTCATGAAAAACTTTTCACAAATAAATTCATGAGAAATTTCTCACAAATAAATCTATGAGAAATTTTTAAAAAAATAAATCTATGAAAAATTTGTCATAAAAATAAATTCATGAAAATTTTTTATAAAAATAAATCTGTGATAAATATTTAATGAGTAATTAATTTTTTTCATAAAAATAAATTTATAAGAAATATTTCAATAATAAATAATTTTATTCTTAAAATATAGATAAGATTTAATAATAATTCACTAAATAGTATTTATCATGTATATTTTATTTTTAATTATTTTTCTTAAATTATATTACTAATTGAAGTGTCAAGGACTAACAAGATTTCATAATACAACACATTAAACACATTAAAAGAAGATAAAAATTTTATAAAAAGACCACCTTAAAATATCCACTATTTAAAATACACTTAATATTTATCTTAAAAAAGAATTCTTACTTACTTTCCTCTACCTTTTTATTCTAACCTTTGTTTAATTTACTAAAAAGTTTATTTAAAAGAAGAAGCACCCTTTTTTGTTCTTATGTTGATGTTTGTTAACTTTAAACTTGATGATGATGATATTAAGAAAGTGAGTGATATTGTCATATATCAAAGAGCATAATCTTTATGTGATCCAGCTCTAATCATTGTATGAGAGACAAAGTAGAAAAGGAGCATGCCCACTAACTTTTTTTCTTAATTCCACACTCCCTTCTCATCATCATGTTAACACCCAAAGAATTAGCACCAAAAAGTAACCTGCATATTCCTTTAACCTTTTCCTCCACATCTTAACTTGATTCTCTCATAATTAATAATTCATTTCTTTAAGAATATTGCTAATCATATTATACACCAGAGGTGGTTATTGCTCATGTGATTCCGGTTAATCAGGTAGGACTTTCAAAATGTTAAATAAATTGTTATCATTTGATGATGAGTTTGACTTTATTGTAAGTATTCTTGGAAATTATATCTAAATTTTCATATTAAGTAAAGTTAAAGATTTCACATTGCTTAGTGATATGACCAAATTAATATATATAAATGGAAATAAACCTCAATTTATAAGCCGATTTTATAAGATTGAGTTAGTCTCAAAACCCTAATTTTTTTTATATAGAAAAATCTGATATATCTTTAAATTTAATTTTAATTTTCATATTTTTTTAGACTATTTTTTGCTATTTTTTATTTATTTTTTGAAACGAAATATTAGAGTGGAAAAGGAGTACAAAAAGATTAGATTATGACAAGTCTGAAGAGGAGGACTGACACAGTGGCTACTTTCATTGTGTCGGTGTTTTATTGTGATGAGATTAAAATTCTGATAGACTTTGTTCTCACAATTGGTATTCTATCCAAAATGAGATGAGAAATAATATAGAAGTTTCTCTTCTTCTTCTTTTTTTTTCGTTTTTTTTTTTAATATTTAAAAATTGAACATCACAAATAATAGTACTACTTTACTAGCAGAAACAAAATATTTCCAATTTTTATTTTTTCTGGACGAGAAATTTTATTGTTTTTTATATTATCTCTAATTTTAATAGTTATATATGAAAAGTAAAAAATATTTTTTTAAATTAAAATTTTTATCCTATTTAAAAATATAATCAAATTAATATATATAAAATATATAAAATTTATTTTATTGAAATAATTTTATAAAAATTAATTAAATTTTAAATACATTATTAGTAAAATATCGTAATCTATCATAAATCTTCTTTATTAAAATTATTTTATAAAAATAAATTAAACTTTAATTCTATTATTAATAAATAATATATTTTTTAAGAATTTTTTTTAAATTAATATAATTAATAAATAAAGTAACATCATTAATTTTATACAAAAGTAATAAAATATCTATTGTTATCATTTTTAGTTTTTAGATCGGTAAGATAATTTATAACCTGATTTTTTTAAATAAGTTTGATAATAATTTGTAAATGTCTTAAATTATTGATTGTAAAGTGATTATCTCAGATTTACACGATATTAACACAAATTTAAAAATGATCTATCTCATACTAAACTGATAACATATTCTCATGATTTTTATTTTTGATTTTTAAAAATTAAATATGATATATATATATATATATATATATATATATATTCTCATGATTTTGAAGTGAAGAATAAAAGTTATTATGCATTTAAGAATTGAATTAGTAAAGTTGAAGGTTAATGGTAAGAGGGAATGAAAAGGCAATGCCAGTTGGAAGTCAATAATAATAATGGACAGGCAACACCGTTCATTCAGGGATCTTAGGATAAGATTTAAGAGTATTTGTCGGTTCTCTTCTCTAATTTTCTTTTTTAAATTAAAATAAAATTATTATATAACATCTAAAATATAACCAACCAAATTTAAATCAATTATTAAATATTTTGTATTATGTATTCTGATTTTAACCTAATTTATGACTGCATAAGTAAAATTTATGTTTTAGAAACGAAAAATTTTATGAATAATAAAAAAAAAAAAAATATCAAAATAATTTAGTCTATACAATTTAAAATTATAAACTATTTTTTTTTTCAAAATTTTCAAATATATAAAAAAAAACATAAAATTCTATCTCTCTTTCTCTTATCAAAATTTTTTTTTTTTCTAAATACATTGCAATTTTTATTTTATTTTTTAACTCAACAATAGTGACAGAAATTATATGCTTCGATCATTATTTCTATTTCATCTTTTACAAAGTCTCAAAATAGAATTAGATACTTGGGTACTCTAATATTCCTCCTTATGTTTCTCCCAAAATAATATAAGTATCCTTTCAAATTCTTTAACTTTTTTTTCACCCTTTTTGTTTTAAGAATATTCTAACCATTTTTGATTTTGTATATCTTCACTAGGAATATACTTATCCTCTTACTTTTAATAAATAAAATATATTCACTAATTATCATTTTGTTAGGGTTTTGAGATATGTTAATGATTTTTTAATTAAATCTTCTGATTAGAGGTTGGGTTGCTGAAATGAATTGGTAGTTACTGTTGAAGAGATATCTTCATGATTAATTGGTATGGTTGAACTAATATTAATAACATAATACTGATAAATAATTTTTAGATAATATTATAAAAATATAAGATCATGATTTAATAACACTAAAAACTAAAAAATAATATATTTTATAAGGTTTTAACATTTAAAATACAAATAAAATTAAAATATTTCGTCAGGTTTGAGATTCAATAAAATATAATAATATTTTTTTTGAAAATAACAAGTTTTTTTTTTAAAGAAAATGACCAATACTTCTTTCTTGAGAAAGAAAATCACAATAATATCTAAATAATAATTAAAAAAAATTATTTTTAATTGTGAATTAATTTTCAACCATTCACCAATATTAAGATTAGTTTAATTTCAGACCAATTTTATAACTAAAAAACTACATAATACATAATTTACTAATTTTCTAGTTGAACCAGTCTATCAATTCCTATAACATAAATAAATTTAATAAATCACGTAAATAAGAATATTTAATAATTTTTATCAATTATTTTTCTATTTTTTAATTACTATTTTTAATTTTTTTTATTTAATTATATTTTTCAAATTCAAGATAATATATCTAATTTTAATTAGATTATAATATAAAATAAAAAACATGTTATAAATATTTTATCAAAAATAAAATAAATTATCGCATATTTTGATTTCTTAAAATAAATTCTTGATTAAGTGACTGATACAATTTTTTCTTATCCAAATGCTCTCATTCTATCGTTAAAAAAAATGTCCAATAAAAAATATGTTTTGAAATTTAATAACAAATAGATTAAAATAATCGTATAATGATAAAAAATAAAATCAAGTTAAATTATGATCACATATTATATGATAAAATAATACAAACCTTTCATTTGTTATGCAAGAAATAGATGAAATAATAAGAAAATTATAAAATAATAAATCAAAATTATTTCATTTTACACTATATGATTTTATTGATTTTTGTAAAATAATAATAAGAATTAAATGAAATAATGACGATTAAATGACAATTCACTAACATCAGGATTGGTTCAGAAAAGAGGAGAAAGGGATTGATGACCAAAACAAAACATGTGAACTTATAATTCTTCCCCTATCTACAACACTCTGATATATATAAAAAAATATTTTAATGGGTTCCACAAAAAGTTTACCTATCCTAATTGAAAAGAAAAAAGTTCAAGAAACTATAAAATATAAATGTTAGTATTTATATCATATTCTTTTATGTGAATTTTTTATATGATTATTTTTTTCATTTTATTTTCACCCTTTTCACTTTCTTTTCTTTTACTTCCTTCTTTATTCAAATAATAACAGTACCATATGTAAGTCCAACATATAAGGTTAAATGTTTTATTTTCAATTGGAAATTTGACATTTCTAAAAATAATAAATTAAGTAACTTGCTATCTTTTTCCTCTTTTCTGGAAACCTTCTGAAACAATGACTCGATTTCATTTGAACCAAACATTTTTTCTATATACAAAATAAGCAATAGAATAAAAACAATCACGTAAAAGCTAAGTAACTATCCCTCTTATTAGAGAAGATCAAGATAAAACTATACAAACCCATCTATCTTCTCTGTCAAATTATTGATGATTGTTTGACTTGAAGTTTTGAACAATTTTACTCTGATCTTTTCTGGTATGATATAAAAGTTTACTGTTCATCTTTTAAATTACCTTTTTTAATAAATTAATCTGTTTTGAACTTAATACTAATTATAGTTTTGTGATGAACCTCACATGTTGCTACTTTATATATAAAATTCATATTGACAACATTAAACAGGCACAAGAATTGTGGTGTTTTTATGTGATAAAATATATGTGCATACTTCAGTTTCTATGTGTAGATGACACGAGAGTGCTACCTAAACATTCTTCATAGAAATTTCACAGCACGAAACAAAACAATAAATGTGAGCAATATTTGTTGGAAAGTAGTAAATTAGGGTGTGTGAGATAGCTACACTATAACTTAACACAAGCCTACTAGTGAGTGAGAGAAAGACAGAGAAACATTTCTTTTTGGTAGTAGCAACTAGCTAGAGAAGAAAGAGAATCTTCATTCATTTTTTTTCTGCTCATTTCTGTATACACCTTTATCGTTTCCCTCCCAGCATTGGAGTCTGCTTTACTCCACACTCCACAACAAAGATCGTCTGCATTCCCTTTCCCTTCTCTTTTCACCCCTTTTTCTCTTTTCTTTTCTGGTGGGGCACCTCATTTTGTTTTTGACTTCATAATACTACTCCTTCACTTGTAAAAGGTGCTTTCTTTTTGCTCTCTACTCTAACTTCCTTCTTAAATTGTGCAATTATTGTGGCCATTACTTTCACTTCTTAACAAAAGAGAGGCCCGAGCTTAGCTCAACTCTAGTTGTTGCATTTTTCATTTTCTAGGCTTAGTCATTGTAAGAAAGCTCCTTTTTTTCTTTTTGTTTCTTTTTTTCCTCTTCTGGGTCTTTTTCTTTGTGGCATTGGGGGGATCTGGACTGGTGTTAGATTTGGACTTGTTATAGATTTATTAATTTGTTAATTGTTTTTGTTTGTTCATTCTTCAGAGTTAGGAAGAGAAGGAAAAAGGGTTATGGCAGGACGAGGAGGTCCAGCTAAATCAGATGAGCCACAGCCTCACCCTCCAAAGGATCAGCTTCCCAATATTTCTTACTGCATTACTAGTCCTCCTCCATGGCGTGAGTGGTTAGATTCAAAAGTAGAGAAAAATAATAGTGATGCTAATGAAAATAAAAAAAAAATTGCTTCTTTTCAGTTCCCAGGTTGGGGATTTTGCTTTTTCTAAGTTGATTGAGAAAACAAAGGAAAAAAGAACTGCCTTTTCTGCTGTGGGGGTTTGAGTCTGGTTTTGTACTTTTAGATGCCAGTGGCAATCCTGGCTTCTTTTTACTCTTAATATTAATGGAAACAATTTGAAGTGCCGTTTCCAACTTAGTTGAAATCCTTTTAATTATATATATAAACCGACGGCTTTTTTCTGTTATTTCCAGATCCAGATTTGGTGCTCTGGAAACAATTTGATTGCTACTTCCAAATTTGCCCCACTGGTTTAATATTTTTTTAAATGTTTTAATAGCTTTTTTTAAAAAAAAACTATGTTATTCATATTATTGGTCTTTGGGGCATTCCACACAGCCAGTATTGAACAATGTTGTTTATGGATTTTAAGTATCTGGAATATTTGACCGACTTTAATGACATATGCTTTGATCATTTGTAGTGTATGTAAGAAATTTTAAGAATCATCCTGATTCCCCTTTTAGTGGAGGTTTACTTTGTTTTTGCTTTTCTTCTTTATTTTGACGAGAAATATGGGGTCATTCTGATGCAGCCGAGGCCATACTTCTTGGTTTTCAACATTTTCTTGTGATGCTCGGCACAACTGTGCTGATTCCCACTGCTCTTGTTCCCCAGATGGGAGGTGGCAATGTAAGCAGCTACAGATTAAATATTCTTAAAGCTGTTGTGAATAACTTGATAGGGAATGTTATGAATATCTAACCATGTGGTTGAAGATGCTTTTTCCTCTTAGCCAAAATTATAAAAGAATATTTCAATTTTTTCAGGATGAGAAGGCAAGAGTTATTGAAACACTACTTTTTGTAGCTGGTATTAACACATTGTTACAAACAATGTTTGGAACTCGACTGCCTGCGGTGATTGGAGGGTCTTACACCTTTGTTCCAACCACAATCTCAATTATCCTTGCTAGCAGATTCAGTGGTGAACCAGATCCTATAGAGGTTTTGTGATCAGAACAAATCTAACTATGTACTAAGTTATGCATGGTTGATATGCTTGCTATATTATGTTACATTGCAGTCAATGAGATTTAACCTAAATGAAGACTATCATATATGTAATCATATTGTATATCTATTTTTTATGTACTTAATTACGTTGAAAATAGAAGAGTATGAATTTGATTCAAGAACTACCATTAACATTACATTTTGTGCTTATTTGAATGGAACTTTTTGGTAACCATTTTCCCTGTTTTTTATCTAATCAGAGATTCAAGAGGATAATGAGGTCAATCCAGGGTGCCCTTATTGTTGCTTCAACTCTTCAAATAGTACTGGGCTTCAGTGGTCTCTGGCGAAATGTTGCAAGGTTGAACAAAGTTCTTAGTCAATGAATCATGCTTTTTTCTGTCTTTACTTGTCTTGACAATGTCTAAACTAAAGTGTAAGCCATATGTAAAGATTATCTTTGCTATGTATGCACATTTGCCATTTTCCCACCTAGTTAAATTGATTTTTGAAGTGGGTATTATAGCTCATGTGATTTATTTAATTGGATTTGGATTAACTAGCACAAAACCTAGAAAGAATTGGAGGATATCTTGTGATTGGCTATAATATTCCCATCTTATGTAAGTTCAATTGTTTCTTCAGGTTCTTAAGTCCACTTTCGGCAGTTCCTTTGGTATCTCTTGTTGGGTTTGGGCTGTATGAGTTAGGGTTCCCTGGGGTAAGTCTTCTGCTACAAATTTACAATGCTCAATGCGTAACATTAATTTACCAAAGTTTCAATATTGATTCCTATCTTGGCTGTAGGTTGCTAAATGTATAGAGATTGGACTGCCTCAGCTTATATTGCTTGTATTTGTTTCACAGGTAGAGACAGATGCATATCCATATTATCTTCTAAATTTCTAAATCTTCGTATTAGGATCTTAGTTGCTATTGTTGTCTTGTTTTCTTTACACTTTAGTTCTTTGTGTGTTGTAAATCTATTGGTTGTCACATGCAGTATGTGCCCCACGTGCTACATTCAGGGAAAAATATCTTCGACCGTTTTGCTGTGATATTTACAGTTGTAATTGTGTGGATATATGCTCATCTACTTACTGTTGGAGGGGCCTATAATGATGCTCCACCTAAAACTCAGACATCATGCCGCACTGATCGTGCTGGACTTATAGATGCTGCTCCTTGGTTAGTTGTGTGATTTATTTAACTATCATGGCATTTTTTTTTCTCTGGAAATTTTGTTGACCCTATAATTTTTACCATGTTTTTAAATTAATCCAATGATCTAAAAACTTTCTAATTGGTTCCTTATCATGATTGTCAACTGTCAGGCATTTGCCCAGGTTGCAGTTGGTATGCCTAATGTGATAACCAATGTTGCATCTGTGAACTAGAGGGTGGCCAACTTAATCCATTTCTTGTTTAAGAAACACAGTCATGCTGGTGTGTCGCGGGGATTGTCGGTGTGCCAGGGATGGATTGTTTTGGCCACCATCTAATCCACTGTGGCAAGATGGACTCAACATTAAATTATTAGCAACTGGTCGTGATAGGGTCCCCATTAAAAACTTTATTTAGGGACTAATTTAAAGCTTGGTAAAATTATATTGTGCGTATTCATTAGAAAACGAGGCTAAACTATATTCATTACTGAACATGTTTCTCCTATTTCTGATATATTTTTGCTATTTTGATTTCAGTTTATTATTTTGACTAAGATAGGAATACCTTTTTAGATGATACACTGAACTGCATATATATCACATGCATCACTCTTAATTCTTTTTTAATATTTATCACTATTACGGATCTTATAGCATAAGCATATTGGTATTTCTCAAGTAAAATACATCTGGATCCTTGAGACATTGTATTTTTTAATTGGTAATTTGTGGGAATCTATTAGGCTTAGCCTTGTGAGTAGAAATTTATTGAGAAGAATTTTGTCATGGATTTTGAGTTTGCAGGATAAGAATTCCATATCCCTTTCAATGGGGAGCACCTTCATTTGACGCAGGTGAAGCCTTTGCCATGATGATGGCAGCTTTTGTTGCTCTTGTAGAGGTAATTTCTTATCTTTCTCTACTAATAATTCCTTTTTGTTTATTAATTGATTTTGTCTTGTAGAACAGCTATTCAATTTTATTCTACATTTCATCATTTTCTTTGGGTCTTCTGAGGAATTATATCAGTGAATTGCAGCTAGACATATACAGGACTGCATATCATTCTTACTTCTTACATTCCTCTGTGCCACTTGACCTTTAGGGAAATTATCCTTTTAAAATTACTGATAACTATTATAATTTAGTAAATATCATTTGTGAGTTTTAAAAACTTCTGGTAATGAAATGAGGCTTTTATCATGGAAAAAGTTTTAGTTTTCCGTTTGTCATAAATGGTTGATTGGAAACAGCTGAATGATGTTTAATCTATATAATGAGTTTTCATGATAAATTGAGCGATGTGAAACTGATTTAGTGTTATAATAGGTATAGGTGGCAGGGGGAGGGGGAAGCTTTCTCCAAATTACATTTTCAATTGATATATAGCCATTGATTATACTAAAATTCAACCAGAACATAATAGTCTTCCCACACTTGCATGATGACTGTCTTGGATTATCTGGCTTGTATACTTACAGATTGGCTCAGTATCAGTGTTATGAAGTTACTAAGTTGCATACTTGGAATTAATTTATTTGCTAATACTTGTTTCATTTGTCACAAACAGTCCAGTGGGGCTTTCATTGCTGTATATAGGTATGCAAGTGCAACACCATTACCACCATCTATTCTCAGCAGGGGTATTGGTTGGCAGGTACAAAAATGGCTTTTACTTAAACATTTCATTATCTGTGGAAAAAATTCGCACATTTATAAATAACAGGGTGAAAGATCATTAGTGATTATAATGATTTGTTTACCAAGCTATTAAGCAGAACACTGGAGTATAATTCCTCATGTATCTTATTTATGCTCTCAGGGAGTTGGCATTCTGTTGTCAGGATTGTTTGGAACAGTCAATGGATCCTCTGTGTCTGTGTAAGATTGAAATTCTGCTGTTTGTATCCTTCTATCCTACTAGGAAACAGAACTTGTGATGAAAAGAGTTTTGTTGGTTTCCCTACAGAGAAAATGCGGGTCTTTTGGCTTTGACGCGTGTTGGAAGTAGAAGAGTGGTGCAAATATCTGCTGGATTTATGATTTTCTTTTCAATTCTTGGTGAGTTGATCAAACATGATTTTTGTAATTCAAATACCCACTTTACCTTATCCTAGTACATTTTTTTCCCTTTTAACACTGGCTCATTTATTTCTATCGTGTAGGAAAATTTGGAGCAGTTTTTGCCTCCATCCCACCTCCCATTATTGCTGCCCTCTACTGCTTGTTCTTTGCTTATGTTGGTATGTTTGATTCTTCAAAACATACTCGTACATTTATTAATACTTTGATTTATTATGACCGTACAAGAAACATCACATGTAATGTTATGTTCCACTTTTGCTCATCATTTGTAGGTGCTGGTGGTCTCAGTTTTCTTCAGTTCTGCAACCTCAACAGTTTTAGAACAAAGTTCATTTTAGGCTTCTCAATCTTCATGGGCTTGTCTGTGCCACAGTACTTCAATGAGTACACAGCCATTAATGGTTTTGGTCCAGTCCACACAAGCGCAAGATGGGTATGGATAAGATTTATATAATATACAGAATAAACCAATTTGGTCACCCAAGTATCATCAGTTCTTAAAAAGTTCCCAATATGTTTAGACTAACTTCTTTATAAGCACTTCTATGGAAGAAAGATAAGAAAAAAATTAAATGAGTTTTTCTAAGTTATATAAGAAAATTTGTATTAATTTTAGTTTATGGAGAAGTTACTTTCAAATTTTCTTATTTTTTTTCCCGTGTTTATTGAAAAACTTGTTCAATTAGATACTAAGTTAATATATTTGACTAACATTTAGAGAGTAGTTAAAGAGTTTTTCAAATTGGGGAACAACATAACATGATTTCTAATACATAAGAGATTGTTTATATATTCATTGTAATTTTAGGAACTATTTAAGAGAGAGAGGAATGTTTCAAGGATCTGTTATTACTTTTTG
Source organism: Macrotyloma uniflorum (assembly GCA_016859785.1). Taxonomy (NCBI): domain Eukaryota; kingdom Viridiplantae; phylum Streptophyta; class Magnoliopsida; order Fabales; family Fabaceae; genus Macrotyloma; species Macrotyloma uniflorum. Next base: position 3,156,462 of record BDMB01000006.1, read on the forward strand.
TTGAGTTTACTTACAATCGCATTTTTATGCACATTACAGTTCAATGATATAATCAACGTGCCATTCCAATCGAAACCATTTGTTGCGGGTGTTGTGGCATATTTTCTAGACAACACTTTATTTAAGAGAGACTCTACCACTAGGAAGGACAGAGGGAAACATTGGTGGGACAAGTACAAGTCCTTCAAGGGTGACACAAGAAGTGAGGAGTTCTATTCACTGCCTTTCAATCTAAACAAGTACTTCCCCTCTGTCTAATTCTGCAGAAGAGCTCAAATATAAGGTGGCTTCATGTTCACCAAGCTCCACTTCTAATATTCAATTGAATCTTGATACACGCCATAGCTCTATGAATAGTCCACCCTATTATATTATATATTATTATTATTATATTTATAGCATTTTGTAATACATTTATTTTATGGCTCTTGTTTCTGTAAATCTGATGAAGAAAGTGGGATTGACGTAGCAAATGCGCATGGCTAAATTATTGTCCCTATCATTTTTGTCATGTTCACTTTAGAATCACTTTTAACACCTACATGCAATGCATTTTGTACTCTATTATCTATTGAATTATACTGTACTATCTATTAATCTAGGTAGATAAAGAAAAGTTTGAAGATTTATAAAAGCATGAAAAGAAATAAATCTTCTGATAACATTGTCCTAACCACACGTTGGATTATAAAAGGTACTTGCCGATTGTTAGAATATGTTAAAAACGTGATTGTGTATCTAAAATGATAGCTTTTGGCTATCATGCTTGTACATAATGTCATAGCTCCATTCTTATCACATTGGTGTCAACATCACAGGCTCTCAGCCACTCAGCAAGGTGAATTAGGAAGACAATCTTATCAATAGTTATACACGTGTCAAGGTTTTGAGAGTTTCATTTTCCGTTCAAAACTATAACACTGGCACTTCTGTAATTTTTGTCATGAACAGGTGGCATTTTAATAGGTAGAATTGTGTATTAAGAATTGACTCTGCTGTAGTTAGTATAGTAGTTTATATTATTTGAAAACAGTTCTTACCACCTAATAGATTTATGTAAGATATTGATAAGAAATGGAGTTCACTGTAGGAAAATTCAGAAAAGTGCTCTAATTACAATACAGAAAATTTAGAAGAGGGCAGGAAATATAATTGAAAACAATCACTTTATAATCTAAATCATTATGTTATTGGTATGAAGTATCCATCAGTTTTGTTGATGTTGATGAATAATGTTCTTATGAGAACCTGGTGGACTACTTTTGACAGTTTTTTTTCTTCTTCTCATGAATACATTTTTTCCATCCACAGTTTCAATTCAATGATACTAATAGGACTAATTCAATGATACTACTTGGACTAACTATGTGTTGATAAATTGTTTTAGTTTATTGAGAGGTTTTTGAATTTCAATGAGAAAAATTATTGCCTTCATTTTCTCTTATCTTTCTCTTCCTTTTCCTTTTACCCTCCTCTTTGCAATTTAAGCAGGGTCCAGCTCTAGCATATGAATTCATAACTAATAATACTTTCACTCTAATAGATTCACTTTGTCCTCAAGGTGGAGGTTGAGATGATTGCCATGTAGCAGTTAAAAGAACTTCCTCTGGGTCCCTTTGCACCATTGCAAATTGTTGTTTCTTCCTCTTGTCTTCTAGTACTCAGTTTTTTTAACATTTTTGGCTATGAAACATAGTGTGAATATAACTTCCTTAAACATTAACGTGAGCCATCGAAGGAGGTCATTCTCTTGCAACCTTCCCTTGGTCCACTAATCCTGACTCATGCAACTTCCCTTTTTCTTGGTCTCTTAAATTATACACTAACTCCTTAGATTCATCACATACTACAAATTTTGGGCCATGCTTGAAGATAACATTTAAAGTTATCTTAATGGGTTGGGTACAACAGCAGTGAAGAGTATATGAATACTTGTAACTACTAGGCCCATTAATTGTTCAGACTTAATTGTGATCAACATGTAGCATGGTCCATGCTTTAGCCCAAATTATTCACTAGATGTTACATTGTCTCGTTATTTTTTTTTTTTTCAGTGTAGTAAATTATAGTATATTGATTGATTATTCACATGTGATTTTCTTTATCCTATTTATATGCGTTGTGCTTATAATTTGAAAATAAATTATATGTAACCCTTAAGCATCTATGGTTTCATTATTATTGTTTTTTAGTGGTTTAAATCATTGTATATTGACTTGTTATGTATCTGTATTTTTTAGAATCTTGTAAATCATGTTCATAATTAAAAAGTTGACTAGAAACCACCCCTAAGTCTCATCAGAATTATGGTATAAGTACTAATTAATATTGTTTTCTTGTGATACAACATCAATTATTATGTTTTAGTTTAATAAGAAAAACTTTTAGTTAAGGTTTGATAATATTATTTTATTTTAACATACAATGTGCTATTTAATATGCACAAAAAAACATTATTATGTCATATATCTTTGAATGTGAAAATAATGTAAAGTCTAGTACACAATTAGAATAATGATAAAGATTGAATAAAATAGAATCTTAACACGAGAGTTCTTCTGTAAAATATATTTTATATTGTGAAATCTGTTATATATTTTATATTATTTTGCAAAATTATTTTTAACTATGTTTAAAGGAATTAAAGTTAAGATATATTTGAAAAAACATCATAATTTTGAATTTGAGAGATTAACAATATAATTAAATCACTTTTCCTTTTTTTAGAATAAATTTTATATTGTTTTTTTCTCTCATCACAAACCAACAATGTATAATGCATATCTAGAACATAACAAAATAATGATATCAAAGATAAAAGTCTCAAGAAATGGTGTTTTATTTGACTTTATTTTTTATTTTGGTGACATTTCTCTTATTTAAGAAAAAATGTTGTCTTTATTAAATAAAATAATACAAATTATAAGTTTGTATAATTTAAAAACACATTATTCATTAAAATAAATTACAATATTTCTATTTCAACAATTTTGTACTTATGTCGTCGATGGTAATCAATACATATAAAAAAAATATATGAAAATGTTTCAACTCTCTTAATTTATCCTTAATACTTGTTTTACTTCTATGCTATCTTGAAAGGAGGGGATTTGAGGGGAGGATGGGCAAAACGATCCTCAACTAGTCCCTTTGCTATTATTTTATATGCTGCTTCGGTAAAATGAGGTCCATCCCAATTTATATACTTTGAAGGATCAGTGCAAACTGTTGCACCATCACTTCCACAAAATATTTCTAAGTTGAGATTATAAGGTTCACCCTTTCCACAACATGCTCTAAATGTCTGAGTCTTATTGGAAGAAAAACCTGCATCACATAAACGGATGAGCATAATAATAATACATCGAAACCAAACTAGCAATAACATGTAACTATATATCATGCATCCAATAAAGAAAAATAGAAACACATGATACCATATTGTTGTGGTGCTTGAAACAAACGTTTAGTCGCTCCATAGTAATCGAAATATGTTATCTTAACATGTGGGTTCTTTTGTTTTAATGTCTTTATATTCTTTTTGAGTTGCTTATTATAGTGCATGATGAAAGCATTGTAAGTTTTTAAGCATCCAAATCGATCATAGTCATGTTTCTCATCACTTTTCACGATTGCCAAAACAGCAGAGTTGCATCCAATTGGAAAGTTCCCTGGTACTACTAACTTTGTTGCTCCTTCCTCTATTAATTTCTAGCAAACAGAAATAAAAAGAAAACTCAATTTCTAATCAATCATATTTGAAATCCATGTTTAATTGAGTTATTAAAATTGAAGTTGACATAAATTTGACGTAACATACAGATGTGGTATTGGTAATTGATTCGATAATGGGTGGAATCATTTCCCAAAGTTCTGTAAAATTTTTATGTGGGATGATTGCATTAATGTCATTCCCACCAATCTCTCCCACTAGGAACAATGAGTTTTTGAAGTAACTATCACACTCTGTCATAAAAGGAATAAACATTGTTAATCATATTGAAAAGATTTTGAAATATTTGACAGAAAAATTATCACAAAAAGTTTTAGTAAAACCTTCTTTGCTTTGACAAAGGGATGGTTTGAGATTCTCAAACCATTCAAGTTGAGTACTCAATGAAGCTGCCGGTACATCGATTCCTTTTTGTTCGAAAAAGTTCTTATTAAGTGCAGTTGAACCAGCAAATGCAAAATTTACTCCTTTCTTAATGCATTGTCCTTTTGTGAGATTTAGATAGGCTGGTAAAAGTGGCATCCCATATGCCTCAGCTAAGTAAAATGATCATAGGTTAGTGTAACAGGCGCTAAGATATATTTCAATTCACTAAAGGAAAATTATATTTAAATTAGTTGAAAATAAAGAACGAAGAAAAATACCTATGAAATCTATGATTAGTCTTCCATTAGACATACGTCCAGAAGGATGTTTAAAGTATGTTGAACCATAAGGACTGTTGTTTGGCATGGGCGGACAGTGAAAAGCAGCATTTCCAGTGTCACTTATTGAGTCACCAAAGTTGAAAATGGCTTCATATGGAAGATGATTGACATTTGAAACAACATTTCCCAACAAACTACAAGCAAATATTATCGCAAATAGAAAGAAGATTTTCATGATGTTGATCTAGGTTGGAATAGAGAAACTTATGTCTAATGATGCTTGCTTTAGAAATAAGAACCAAATGGTTTTTATATTGTCACCGGCAATGCCCCTTTCTTTTGGTCAAATATCTGTCATTTTAATTTTAGAATAGTTATAACTATTATGGTTCTTAAAAAGTGTGTAACAAGTTGTAGTATAATATATATTTTTAAGAAAAACAGATCATATGGGTTTGTCATTCCTTATTATTATTTTTTTATTTTTGTAATTTTTTCATTCGATTGTGTCTACCACTAATTTTAAATTATAAGACATCTACATTGCTAACATAGATTGTAAAAGTTTCTATATATACATGTATAGAAAATATTTTTACCCCTTAATATATTATTTCTATTTTTGTAAGTATACTCTTTTTTTTTTTTAAAAAATAAATTTAAAAATTTTATCTTTATTATCTACAAAGGGTAAAAATATATACTTGATAAGATAGATATATATGTTCAAAATTTAAAAAATAATATATATGAAAAAAAAACTAATTAAATATGGGTTAATGTGACACTTTTCTTTCTTCTCATTGTATTTTCGTTTACTATGTCATAAAGAGTAAAATATTTCTTTAATTTTATTGATGATCAATCTCCATCAACAAATTTAGTTAACTATCTTTAAAAACATCTCTTGTTAATTTGTTTTTTTTTTTATCTTAAACAAAGTCGAGAGATAAATGTTTACTTATTGACATTAAACTTGTAAAAGAAAGATAAAGTTGGTAATAAGTTGGGTTGAATCTTCAGAATCCCAACCCTATGTTACTAACTAGTAAGCAAATAGGTGTTAGGTCTTCTTGCTTGTGATTTTACACGCTTGTTTAGTGTCACACGTTTGGGAGAAATACTATGGCGACACAATACGTGAGGAGTTTGAAGAATAACTCTTAGATTAGTGGTTTAGTTAATGGCATTAAACTTGTAAACCTAACTATGATGATATTATATTATTTCATTGTGTAAAATATTAGTGTTGTGTAAAACCAATTAAAATTAAGTTAGTTGTCAAAGAAAGATAAAAATTGGTAGTAAGCTAGGTTGAATCTTTTGAATCCCAACCCCATGTCACTACTTCGTAAATAAATATGTGTTAGGTCTTCTCTATTGTCATTTTACACGTAGTTTTAGTTTCAAATGTTTGGAAAAAATACTGTGGGGAGACAATATGTGAGGAGTTTGAAGAACGACTCCTAAATTAATTGTTTGCATCTTTAAATGTTATTTATGATTATTCAAGATAAATGATGAAATGGAAAATATCTTTTGTATGACACTTGCAAAGAATTAAAGGTAAAAAAACAATACGTATATCTCTAATAAATTTTTGTTACGATTATTTTTTAGGATCTTGAAATTCTATTTTTATAAATTTTATTTATAGTTTGAAAGTCAAATATTTTTTAAAATTATATTATGTCATTATTTTTTTTAATATAGTAAATTATTGTATATCATTTTATTTTTCATTTGTGGCTTTTAATCTTTCTTTTATCCTATTTATCTTTATTGAGTTTATAATTTGAAAATAAATTTTATGCAGCTTCTGATCATGTTTACCTGAGTTGTAGAATTATAAGAATTATGTTTAATAAGCATATTCACAAGATTAAAATGTTATACATTTTGGTGTTCTATAATGGCTAGTTGAGATGTTGATGGACCTTTGAATTTTTCATTAGTGGTGTGACGTTTTTTAGGCTCTTTGGAGTGGTGGTTTTCAATTGCTTCTTAATTTGTAACATGATCAAGGGGTTTTGCTTGATTTTGTAGATACATGGGTTTATGACTTTTTTTATTTATTTATTGATTTGATTTCTCATTATTTTTATAAGTATTTTTTTAAAATGTAAATACGATGCATAACTCCATTCTAGAAAATATATTTATAAGATAGAATTTCCATTCAATTTATATATTATTATTCGATTTTAGTTTTATTTGAAATAAAATAAAATATTTAATATTTTTAATATATACCATATTAATGGATTTAATTTATTAATATATTTAACATGTTAATTTAAATAAAAATTACACAAAATTTTAAATAAATTCGATAAGAAAAAAAAAAAGATTTTGAATGGAGTTAAAACTTAGTTTTGAAATGGAGTTGGAATTGAAGAAAAAGCACGTTGTGATGGTTGAAGAGAGTGGAGACAAGTTGGGAGAATAACGTGAATAAGTGTGGGCCTTAAAGAGGAAAGGGTGCGTTGGACCACAATTCAATGGTGTTTCTTTTGCAATACAAATACAATTAAAAGCCCAACAATTCGACCACCCACTCATTATGTGTCGGTGACGACGGTGATGCCCCCACACAAACAAAAAACATAACAACTTTCAATCAATAATAAAAGCTACACTCATCATCCTCCACACCACCACCACCATGCATGCATAACCATTTTCTTTCTTTCATTCCCCCACGCACGCCTCTCTTTTCACTCCACACCTTCTTTCCTCTTAATGCTACACAATTATTACATTCTACTTAATACTAAATCTAACCAACTTTTTTCTATTTATTATCAACTTTTAAAATAACTAATATCAAACATAAACACAATAAAAGAATGACAATCTCAATATACCAATATTCACTAACTGAAATTTTTTACACAAATTATTTTTCTCAAATTTGATTTTCTTGGCGTTCTTATACCAGTTAAGTATAAATATGTTATGTTCAATAATTTATAATTGTCACGTGAGTGTCTCAAAAAAATACGAGTATACGTGTATCAGCATATTAAATGTTTGTTGGTTTTAATACCTAGTTTATGACTTCTACATGATAGAAAGTTATTATGATATCTAACTTATTTTCGAAACTTGTTCAGAAAGTGAGATTTATTCTTCACTTATATACTATATAGTTAAGCCTTATTTTTAGTCAATGCAAAATTTCTCCAACATTCTCACTCATATGAACATGACCCGTTAATATGTTACCCAATTTAGGTCTAACAATTTTATTAACAATCAACACTTTACATAACTATATTAGGATTTAATATATTAACAAATTATTTAACTTAAATTCAACAATTTTTAACTTAGTTATGATATTATATAAAAAATAATTATAATATTTAACTTACTCTCAAAATCTATTCAGATATCTAATTTACTCATTATTTATATATTATAATTAAACTTCAATTTTTATTAATATCAAATTTTCCCGGCATATACACACGTGTTAATTACATTTTTTATATGATAATACGATGAAGTGATTAAAGGTCTAGTTTTTAGTTCAATCAATCAAATTGGTGGATCTAATCCTAGTTTTACAAGTATGGGTATGTGGTTTACATCTTTCTTTCCATGTGATTTGCTTACTCTGTCGACAATGAAATGAGATATTCAAACACTCAAGTGAAGAAGGTATTTCAAAGATTGTATCCATCACGCAACTATTTCTAAAGACTGCGTAGGTGTAAATAAAAGCATCCAAGAGATGTTTAGATTTGCATCAAAGTACACTTAGTAAATCTAATATATCTTCAAGGTTTTCTTCTGTGATTTAAATTCAAACGTTCTAACTTTTAACTATGCATATTATTATTTTTTGTTGCTTATCTTATCTTTAATCAAAGCCAACTCACATATCAGTCCAAAATAATACTATCATAAAAACATAACCATAAAAAGTTCTAGACATCATCGTAGTAGAAAAACATCAATTTATGCTTAGAACGTAATAAAAAAATTCAAGAAATTCTTTTACCTTAACAAAAATCACCTCGAAGCAAGAAAATATTAATGAACTTCGGACTTATTTAATTAAATTTTACTATTTTATTAGTTGTTTGAATTATAAAATTCATCAATAAATTTAAGGAGTCTTATAAATTAAAAATTAATCATAATAACAAAAAGTTCAACCTAATTTATCTGCATTATTGCTAATTAAGAAATTTAAAAAAAAAAAAAATCGCAATCGAAAAATCTAGCACGACGAATGAGTCAATTATTGGACATTTAGTATCAAATTTTGTGTTGAAGACCAAAGTTTTCCTTCAAACCCTATCAAACATGAAGTCTCCTATTGAAGTGTTAAGAACTCATCAATTAGTAAGTAAATTCTTTTGAAAATTCTCATTCAATATTTTTATTATTATTATTTTAATATATTTTCTAATTTTTTAAATTCTATAATATTTTCTATTTAATTCTTAAAAATATCGAAGTTAAAATTAGTACTCAAATTAAGATAGTCATTCATATTAATCCTCCATATGGATGACATCACTAATGTGAAAATAACATTTTATAATTGATTTTTTTTTTCATATCCTTCCATTTTAGCATATCTTTTTCTTCCTTTTTCATTTTTTTTTGTTTAATTTCAATAATATAAATTTTGATAAAACTCTTAAATTTATTATATTTATTTTTTTCTTCCCTCTTTCAACCTTCTTTCCCTTCCTTTTTCATTGCTCCTTTTTCATTTTTTTATTTTTTTTTCTTGATCTTTTTTCATCTTCTTTTGTTCCTTCTTAATTTTTCATCTTCTTCCCCTTATTTTCCTTTTTCTTCTTCATCTTCTCAAAGGAAAGATGATAGGTTAAACATATAAAAGTTGAGAGGAATATATTGGTAGAAGTTCACAACAACTGCATCGAAAAACTTCATTGTTCTTTTAAAGATAAAAAAAAAATTATTTTTTATAATGGAGTATCTACTTGGAAGAGATATAACACTTTGCTCATACGAAAGGATATACTAACAAAATATGAGGCTAGTTTCTATGATGTGAAGATTGTCAACACAATATATAGAATCAGATTCATAAATATACATATAATTATATTCATACACTTCCTTCTAAATATAAATGGTTACATAAACACTACAAGAAACCCATTTAAACTTACCTATAAAATTAAATTCATAAGTAAATTATCATTTACTTACTTATAAATTTGGACATCTACATATAGATTTTGATTCGTTTGTAAATTTATATTACTTATATAAATTACAATTTATCTAAAAATTTAGATTTATAGGATTCATTGTAAATGACAATTTACCTATAAACTTATATTTATAGGTAAATATATGTGAGATAAATGAATAATTTCTTATAATATTTTGTATCTAACAATAAGTATACGAATATAATTACGTTTATCAATTTGAATCTATAATTAAGACATCTCTCTAATATAAAATTTGAACTCATTTTCTATAAATATATCCTTTTGCAGGAGCAAAGCCATCGAAGATACTCCATTATAAAAAATAAATTATCTTCATCTTGAAAGGAATAATAAAACTTTTCAATACAATTGTTGTCTATAGAATCAATTCAGCTTTATATATTGAATTTTTAAGTTTCCATATAAAAAGATGAAGAAAGAAAAGGATAATGAAAAAACGATTATGGAAAATTAAAAGGGAAAATAAAAAGATAAGAAAAAATATAAAAATAAAAAGGAGAAAAGAATGTCGGAAGAAGAAAGAAAGAGAAAATGTTGTAAATTTAGGAATTTTATCAAAATTTATTTTTATTGAAATTTGAAGAAAAAAAAAGGATGGAGATGGAGATGGAGGATGAAGAGAGAAAAATATGTTATAAAAAAACTCTACATTAGTTATATTATAATTGTTTAATACGTCATATAAGAACATATCATTATATTATTTGACATTCAAGCATGATCATGAAAGAACATGAAGAATAGTCTCTAAAGTCTAAACAGGAGTGATGAAATTCTCATGCAATCCAAGATTTGGAGATAATCATTGGCTGAGGTGGTTGTGGTTGTCAAACATGGGATGCAACTTAGGGTTGATTATAGCTATTTGACCACTAATGCACCATCCTTGTTCCCAAGTAAACGAGACCAAAAGCACTCAGCAATTGATAATGTCCATATTTTATGCACCATTGTTATGTGTAAAGACTAAAACATGTATAAAAAAAATAAACTGTCACTGCAAAAACACACTCTAATCAAAACCACCCTCATGTGTATTCCTCCCCATCTTTTCATACTACGTGCACAACAACAGCAACAACTTGTGTTGGATGAGCCGATTAAGGAAATTATTATGTTCTATGAAAGTACTAAGTAGATCTAGGGAAGATTATAACATGCTTACGGCATAATCATGTGCTAGAAATATTGTATTACAGTTAATTACTCCAATTAAAGAGGGTATTTATGATAAAGGGCACTAAAACGTGATAACCAACCTTCAAAAAGTGAAGTATTTGAAATTAATTTCAGATAAAATGTTAAAACATTGGTTAATCATGATTAATGAAAAAAAAAAAAAAAGTAATGTGTGTAACCGACAAGGGACAGGGCTTAGGTAATTGGGTTTAGGTGGTCACATGCATGGCAATTACTTTGTGAACAGGAACATGTCATTTACCCAAACACGGTAGACCCAATGGAATGTAACGTTTGAGAGGTGCACATCACATCACATCACATAAGCTGCACCGGTCCCACTATGTTTCCTCATGCAACCAATCCCTGTTTGCCACGTGTACCCCTGTTGGATTCCTTTGCAGTTTTCTTCTCTCTCTGGTCCAAATTCTCACGCCCTGTTCTCCTTTACATTCCATTTGTTTTCGACAACCACCCACCAGTTTTATCGGATATAAGTTAATATATTTTTAGTTTCTTAAATTTCTGTTAATTTTATTTTAATATCTCAAATTTTATAAGTTTTATACTTGAAACAATTACAAACAGAAACATATTACATCATGGAAATTTTCTAAAACGATTTACAACGCCCGAATTTATTCAAATTCTCACTATTTGTTTGATTAACAGCAGCAATTTGATTAACTGAGTCTCTGAAAAAATGAATAATTGAGTCAAGTTCACACATTTTTTTGCTGTAGCAATTAATTATATAATTAATATTCGGTCAAACCAATTCAACGAGCTGGTTCAAGTTGATTTTTATAACAATTCCTCTCTCCATATAATAGAATAATTTGGCCGGTGCTGTTAAACTCCTGATTAACTACATGTCAGTATATATTTATATAAATGTTAAGGAGTATTTAAAGGGTATTATATATTAAAAATTAAAGTTAAAAACTTGATAAACAACAACTGCATAAAGATTAAAAATATATATATATATATATGACTAAGCGAGTTTGGTCGTTGAAAAATTGTGGGAGTGAGTGAGTGGGTGCTATAAAGACTAGTGAGTGTTAAAAGTTCCCATCCAACATCCTCTCGTTTTGTTTGTCTGTGGAAGGAAGAAACAAAGAGATGGGAAATTGCCAAGCCATTGATGCAGCAACACTGGTGATTCAGCACCCAAATGGGAAAGTAGACAAGTTCTATGCACCTTTGAGTGCCACACATGTCATGAAAACCAACCCTGGTCACTACGTTGCTCTTCTCATCTCCACCACATTGTGTCCAACCAAACTCATTGAAAATTGCCCCAATAAGAGTGACCACAAGGCCAATAACAACAGCAACAACAACCCAGTTCGCCTAACTCGCATCAAGCTTCTCAAGCCCACCGATACCCTTCTTCTTGGCCAAGTTTATAGACTCATCACAACTCAAGGTTAGTTGCAACTAGTTCAAAAAGTTTTGACTTTTTCTTTGTTTGTTCCAAATTTGAGCATTTAATTGAAAGTGGTTCTTGTTGGGTTCAGAGGTCATGAAGGGTCTCAGAGAAAAGCAAAAGGCAAAGATGAGGCACAACGTATCAAAGTCTGTTCACAACCCAGATTTGGAGAAGGAGAAAGTGGCAAGGAGGTCTGATATGGAGGAGAATAAGGTAAAACTTCAACCAAAATGTGTTTTTCCTCTTTTTTGTTTCATTTTAATTTTACCATTCTCCCTTCCAATTATAGTTCATCATTCAGCCAGAGATTTGTTAATCTTGTAGAAGGGGTGCTGATAATCAAGTGGTGCTTGATGTGTAGTCTCTCTAGTTATGCCAATCAATTTTTCATCAGGAAACATGGTTTTCTGTAAACAGTAAATTTCAGTATTGGGGTATTTTATAGGTGTTTTCAAATCTATTCGAAATTATTTTGGAATGGTGAGACTTGTATATCACAAAATTTACATGAACAAACAAGTACTAGATTTCAGAATGCAAACAATTAGTCACTGTAGTCGGTTTAGTGGTAAAATTTGTATAATTTACATGACTTCAAACCTCATCTTCATAGTTGTTGTATGTCAAATTACTGGATTTTTTTCATAGAGATTCATTGTATGCTAATTCCATTCATATAATTAATACTTGTATTTGTTTTATCAGGTAATGAGCAAACCTGAAAGAGGTCGACCAAGGATAACAGCACCAACTAATAATGGTGCTGGTGCCACAGCTAAGACAAGATTTTGGCAACCCTCTTTACAAAGTATCTCAGAGTCTGCCAGCTGATCTGTGTTTTCAATGTTACCCACATGTGGTGTGAGGGACAGAGAAGCAACTGAGAAAAAAAAAAACAGCAAAAAAAAACTCCATGATTGCTTAGTCATGTGGAAATTAATCATAGTACACTGAGCTTCAGGGGAGGCCAGAAACAACCCCGATGATAAAATTCTCCTCAGTTGAGGCATAATTGTGTATAGTAAAGTTGACATATTTTATCTGTTAGTGTAATTAGCTTTTACTCTCCATTGAAATCAACCTTCGTTACCATCACTTTTCTATAATCTTTTGTGCTCTCTTGGTTTCTAATGGACCTAACTCAAACTTTTCCTGTTAGAAATTGGAGAGTTATGTTTAAGCTTTTAAGTAATGGACATAATAATAAATAAATAAAATTAATAATGAATATGAGACTAAATAGCATTTTAAAAAAATTCTATATCTATTATTAGAGATAAAAAAAATTGAACTCGATTTACCAATTTTAGAAGATTTTATTTCATAATAGTTCTAAATAAAGTTTCGAAGCATATATAAACGATTTGATTATATAATAATTATTTATGTACACAATATAATATATATACATCTTATTTTATAAAATTAAATTAGTTTAATTTTTTTTTCTAAAATGCATAAAAACTTATTTTAAATTCATAACAAACTCAAATGAGAGTGTTCTCATGAATCACAAGGATAAATATAGTGTTAGAAAATTTCTGATTAATTAAAAATGAGGTCGAATTATAATATATAAGTAAAGTGTAAACCTCAGCTTCTGAATCAGTTTTAAGGGTGAGTTAAGTTTATAATTACTTTTTACATGATATGGTTAACAAGATTGTTGGGTCTATATTCGGTCATTTATTAATATATTGAAATTTATCGAAATTTGGTTGGCAGGTTGTTGCATCTAAATAGATTATGATCTCCTTCTACGTGATTTGAGGAGCCCTAATTGTTAACAAAATTATTAATGGACCGCTTCGACGTGAGGGGAGGGAGTTGAGAAATCTCTCATTAACTAAAAATAAGGCTGAACTGTATATAAATTTCACGCAAAGCGAAAGTGTTAGAAAAATCTCACATTAACTAAAAATAAAATCGAATTATAATATATAAACCTCATCTTTTAAACCGGTTTTGAGGGTGAGTTAAGTTTATAATCACTTTCTAAAATAAATTACTCAAAATTACTTAAAAATTCTATCTAAAGAATATTACTCTAATTTTTTTTTCTTATGACTTCCAATGTTGACATTGATAACGAATAAAAAGATTACAAAAGATATAATATTATTTACAAAACATTGTTCATAAAAAATATGGGCATAAATTGGTCGGAACCAAAAACATCGAATGGAGTCGCTTGTAATTAAAATAAGAATAATAATATTTATATATTTTATTTTAAAATGATACTCATATTATAGTGAATATATTATATTAATGTTGCATGTACACTGTTAAAATTGCTAAATGTGATTTCCTAAACGATGCATTCAATATATTATAAATGTTGAAGATATATTAAGAAAAAGTAAATATTTATTAAATATTTTCGTTAAATTAAATATGTATAGGGTATAAATTAATCCAAAAATAGATTTTTTTTCTTCAACTTATTTAATTATTATGTTTATAATAAAAAGAGTCAATTTTTAATGACGAATATGATTTAGTGTAGTTATGAAAAAATTATATATGCACGATGATCTTGTGCAGTTGTGAAGAATATATGTGGCGATGATTCTTGTCTAATCTTAATCATTAATTTTAAGATTCATGCATAAGTTCACATTTATTTTTTTAATGCATCCAGAAGAATAATATTATAAAATATTAAAATTTATATTAATATTATATACTTTATTTATTTTTGAAATTTTTAATATATGAATCACATATTAAATATAAAAAGAAATATGCCATGGAATATTTTTCACTTTTTGGCGCATTATGGAAAAATAATAATTAAAAAGATATGAAAGAATATCGATCCTGACGTAACAAGGTGTACCTTTTAAAAACACTATTTAATCAAAGTGGCTTGTGTACTACCAACATATTATGGTAGGAAGATAATTATGTCTTATGTAATCAAATATTTAATTTTAAAATTTGAGTGTATAAAAAAATATATATTAGAATAGGTCCATTTTCTAACTACATTTTAATATTTCAAATAATTAGTATCAAAGATTCAAGTTCCATTAATATATTTAAAGAGCGCAGTTATATATTGACTGAACCAAACTTTATTTGATAAAAAATTGCATGTATCCTATGTGGAGTATATCACTTAATTTATACATTAATTAAGCCATGGGGTATATTTTAATTTTTTATAACATTTCTTTACGTGCCCAAAAATAAATTTGCATCATTTTTTCTTTTCTTTTTTTCTTTTTCATTATCTAGCTAATAAAGCAAAGAATCCTCTTTATGGTGCCTTTTTTATTATTATTATTTTATTTATGAGTTGATGATAAATATTGTTTCAAGTCGTATAAATAAGGTGTTTTTTAAAAAAAAAAATTGTTTCAGAATGTAAATACATAACCTATTTTCTCTTCCTTTAGATATTAATTTTTATTTATTATTTTTACATATTAATTACTCTGTGTAGTTTTCTATTTCATAAAAAAAAATTATCTTAACCTATCTCTTAAGAGTCAAACTCATTATTTTCAACTTATTTCTAAGGGAAAAATTGATTTGTAGAGTATTTTTTCCATTTTATTTTCACCAATGAAAACAATGTTTTTAGGAATAATTTTTTTATATGCTTAAAAATTCCTTAAAATTTTACAAAAACTTATTAATTAAATTATAAATTTTACTTTTTTTTATACCATATTTTGAATTTTACTAGTACAAAGTAAAACAATTTTTCATTTTTCAATAGATTTAGACAATAATTAAATGTATTCTAAGAATATAATTGATGTAAATTATATTGAAATGATAACTAATTGGGTATTATATGTTAATTAGGTTATTGAAATGACATTAAAGATATGAACAACACCCATATAGGTAAAATATTCATTAAAATATTATAAAGAGGTAAAATTTCAAAATATTCATTATTAATTGATTATATTTTTTTATTAATTACTTATTTATTATTTCATCTATCTTGAATGTTGGATATCTTTATTGTTATTTTACTCTTCAAAAAATAATATATCTCAACTTAATAAAAGAAGATAACTTGATGTGATAGAAGAAAATGTCTGAATTTCCAATAAAAACAATATCTTATTTTTAGAAAGGTTAATAACAAAAGTAATTATTAAAAATGGTATATTTTTAATTATACATTATAAATATTTATATGGTTAAAATTCATAATAAAAAAAAACAAGAGCTTGTGGATAAGTGAAGAAGAATATGAAGCTGATTTACACAGTAGCTAGGATTTGACATTCACTGAACTCGTGCACGTCCTATGCATAAAAGTTTGTTTCACTGCACGAGGAGACCCCAAACAATGCATATAATTCCCTCCATTTGCCCCACCAACCCTTTCACTTTTTTCACTTTCTTTTCTTTTCTTTTTCTTTTCTCCCTCCATCACTGTTTCTCCTTGTTTAAAAACTCAGCAACATCACTCTTTTCTTTGCCTATATCCTCTCTTTTTCCTTAAATATGATGAACAATCATGCAAGATGCCAATGCATAATTCACCCGACACTTACTTTTTCTCTTTTCATATTATCAATATATCTACATTACCAATTACTATTATCATAAAAGTATCCAATGACAGTTTATTATAATCATTAAATCCTTTTTTTGTCACTTATACTTGTGACTATTGTTTAACTTGCATTGGGATGGAAGCAAATTCAGCAAACATACCTCAGACTGAAAAGTATGGTAGCAGTGAATGGGACCAATAATTACAAGAGAGCACATTTCATATTTCACAAAAATGTAGAAACTGCCTTAAAAGTTGACCCAGAATCTTTCATTTTTTTGCCAAGCATCACTAGGTAAAGCATGTAGGTAACAAAGTCAACTAGCATGCCATGCATTATGAAATTCTTTCTACTTCTTGCATCAACTAATCAAGTAAAATTTAAAAGGCACCTATAACCCTATGTTTTTGGCTCAATTTCCACAAGCAGGAGAAAAGAGATATTGCGAAGTAACTACCTCAAAAACTGCACGTAGCAGAAATCAATTTACACTGTTTCCCTTTTGACTTGATTTTATCATTGAATGTGTGTACTTTTGTATCCAAATACATAATTACTAGTAGAACTAGTAGAGTTATACTAATGGTGAAAGGTTAGGTTTGGATGGTAAGCATGAAAACAAAGTTCTAGCCTCTGTGGAATCACTCTACACAAATGGATAATTAATAACTAGTGAGGCTCTATCTTTTCTTTACCGGAAGTTATACTTCAACTAGTCCTAAATAATTTTATGAATAGAGTCGTTTCTGATGTATTTCTAGTTGTCAATTAAAGTAAAATTATGAAGAAATTTGTCATGCTGATTGATACAAAGGGTAGAAGTTTATACTGTGAATAACCAACATCAACAGGAAATTTACAGAGCAGACAAGATTTTTATCACAGTAATGAAAAGTACAAACTTCATAAACCTTCAGAGAAAAATCCAGATTTGTCAGCCATATGATTATGCCGAAATATCTACTAATTACTTCTCAATTATTAACCCCAAAATTTGTTCCGCAAAATTTTTCACATACATAATAAAAGAGAGAAATGTGGATTGAAACAACGGCTTCTGTTCCTGAAAAAGTCACCAAGTGAACTTGTATTGCCACTGTAATTTGAAAGTTGCATGCATGCATGCTTTTACTCAGTTGTTGTGTTCTCAGTCACCCTTTCATCATTTTCTTGCTTGTCGAGTTGGCTGAAGTTACCTTTCTGCTTGAACAGCTGAGTGTGATGGTGCCTACAATAAAGACGGTGTTCATGGGCAACATAATTTGATGGGCTAATTACACATCCTCCATGAGTGCACCTGAAACAAGCCTTATGGTAGGATGTTCCATCAACAGCTACCTGAAAAAGAAAAGTGGATAGTGCCCTTTTTAATATAAGACATAATATGATGCAAAACACTAAAATTGTTCCTAAAGTTAACAACTCATGTTCTAAAAGTAGATCTTTCACTCTCTGTCTCCTCCTCATCTTTCTGTCGCACCAATTCACCCTCATAATGATAACAATAGAAAAAGACATGAATTTAGACTAAGTTGTTGTTATGCCTCCTTCTCCGCAAACAGAAAAATAAGGGCACCTTGCCAATTCCCAGTAAGTATACAGAAATTAAATGCACTTAGTCCTTGTTTTTCCCAAATGAAGAAAAAAAAAAGTGACAGAGAAACAAGTCTGGGTTATCTATTCATCTTGAATGATCAGTTCACAAAATGATAAAATGAGAACATCGTCCTCTAATTTCTTGACTGTAGTGAAAGAGGTTAGTTAAGCCAGTCTTGCGTAGTTTAATCCAAGATAGATTTTTTATTTAGTTTATTAATTCCATTTTGTTGAACAGCTTAGTGTTAATACATTATTAGTGTAAAGATTTTACACTGTCAAACAATTAGAAGTCATAAGATACGAACATTTTCACCACTTTGCTAATTGCTAGTCTTTTGTACCAATTCAACATTTGACTTCAGAAAAACATTGAATACAGTAGGTGGTCAAAAGCAAAGCTGAAGCATTGTTTGCTCAGATTTCCTATGGTTCTAAGCTAACATTTGCTAGATTGGCTCTCTATATTGAGTATAAGAGGTTTGGCTAATTTTTTTCATTTCTGCATGAGCCAGATTTAAGTCTAAGTAAGTTTTTGCACAGATTCTACATCTAGATGTTGAATAAGGAACACAAAAACGCTAATAATGTTGAGCAAAGACATTACGTGTCTTGTGTCTTCACAAGTGTAATGGTCTACATTTGATTGAAGTATACAGAAAACTTGAATTGAGAGATTCCGGGATTTTTTTTATAACAATTTTTTAGATGGATCAGTTTTGCTTGATATGAAGAAAATTTTGATAAATATAGTTATGTACCTTTTCAATTGGGTACACTGTTTTCTTGCAAGCAACGCATTTTTCCTGAGTTCCAGCAAACAAATTTGAAACCTTGCTATTGGTTTGGACCTGGAAAATCCCAGAGAGAATTTACATATATAAGAATTAAACAGAATTGTGTAAGAAATAAGTCAATTTAAGAAGATTAAATAATAATTCTAAGATGAGAAAAAATATTTGAAGTTAAAAAGATGTGAAAAACCTCAGCAGATCTTTCAAGTCTAGTAGTTCTTGGAATACCTACAAGCAATAAATATAGAAGTTAAACAGAAAACAAGAAGAAATAAGCATAGAAACAGGATGATCTGAATAATAGAAATTGTAAGTGTTTATGTATCAGAAACAACTAAATAACAGCAATCCACCTTCAAAACTTTTGTCCAAGCTTCCAGTCTTCTTAAAGAGTTGATCAAAATGAGGCTTACAGTATAAAACACCCTCAAATGAACAATAGTTACTCAACTGCAGGTATGCATGAAGCAAAGAGGATTAAAGATGTATCCACCAACTTGATCTTAGACAATTTCAATCTTAGGCTTCTAAGAAAAAGAACCACCTGACATTATGTCCTATTTCATGTGACCAGATTGCAGATTCTATCATTCAGAATCAGAACATCTAAAATCATTGAGTCAAATGGAAACTATGGGAATGAGTTTTATTTTATTTTTTTTCAAATTTCAATTGAGTGTTCCAAGCTCAAATGTCACAGTGAATAAGGCAGAAATTAGACTAATGGCATGGTGTGCTTTGCAGGTTCGACCAAAAAGTTACTACACAACAATGGCATATTTTCATCCAAATAGACATTGGTTTCTATTTCATGATTCGCTAGCTGAATCTAATTAAAAAGAAAAATGAACCGATCAAAGGATACTATAAAAAGAAAGCATTCAGATTGATGACATGTTTTGCAGGTGCAAAAGGTAAATTCATAATTTTCTTTTGTGAAACAATAACAGAATACGAAAGTGTGCTCATTGGATGACCTCAAGAAGCGTACAAATGCATGATCATACAAGAACAACAAATTTTAGGATTAAAAGACAAATTTAGAATGAAGGGGCGAATAGCTGCTATATAACCTGAGCTTCAATCAATAAAAATACAGAGCCTTGATTTCATTTCTTTAGATCAATCAAGAGTCTTTAACTACTCAGGATCATAATATTCTCCAAATCTTTCTCAAACTCAAGTATTTACTTCAATCTATTCAGTCTTGATCTTCCCCTCTATCTCCCATCTTCAATTTTATGACTAAACTACTCATTTTCTCTAGCAATTCGATTGAAATTATGGACAAAACAATGTTATAAGTGCTAGAAACAGAACAGATTTTCTACTAGGCAATCCAAATCAGGTTTCCTTATAAAGCACTCACCATGCACTGAAGCAATAACATACAAATAAGATCATCATTAACCAAGAAAAGAAACCAAATGAATCAGAAAAATAGGTATACCCAAACTAACAAAAAAAGATGAAGGTTTTCTGAATACAACATGTGGGGATGAAACTCAATGCATCCTCACACATGCATAGAGATAACTCAAGTTTAGAAAATGAACTTGAGTTTAATCTTGGTGTGTTCTGAAATAAGAAAAAAACATGTCATCTAACCTTCAGGGTACCCTTACAGTGGTAGCATCTGAAACAGGATTTGTGATAGATCTTGTTGTCAGCAGTGAGCTGATCCACCAAATACACTGTCTTCTCACATGCTTTGCACTTCTGGGTAGTCCCTGCAAATGATGCCATCTCAAGTTGAACAATTCGGAATCTCACTGAATGAAAAGAATACTTTTTTTCTTGCTTTCCTACTCCCAGTTTCTTAATTTACTTTTTCTTTTTCACACTCACAAAATTGTGTTTAGAAAATTAACAGCTCATACTTAGACAAATTCAGAGGAGCAGTTGAAAATGCTGGTCCTATGCACCTAATTTTCAAACTTAGTAGAGACAAAAATGAAATAAAAAAGTAAAAAGTTGCACTAATAAATCATAATGATAATGATGACTAGTTTGGTGAGTTGTAGTTTGATAGTGACGTATTTGGGGCACTTAAATGACCATAGTACCATTGATGACATTGACAGTAGTAGTATCTCAAATTCTGTAGTGACACTTTTCTTTCTATTTTCTGCACAGATTCGAACATATCGCGATGTTTATGAAAGTTGTCGTGTGTTCACCGATCTTTTCAGGAGTGGGTGTCAGCAGCACTTATTCATTATTTTGATTCTCTAAAAAATAATGACAATAATTAGGTTATACTAGAAAATGTAAATTATGATTTAATTCTAAAAATGCTATATGCCACTCAATTTAATTCAAAGTTTGTCGGTCTTGTAATATTAAAATTCAATGTCACACTTTTTTATGTTATTAGATACTAAAATGGTGATTTTAATGACTATACTTTAATTAATTTTTTTCTTTAATTTTGTGTTATCGCTTAAAAATTTGATTATAAGTTTTTGTTTTCGCATTTAATCAGGCATTTTTAAATATTGACCAACCACTATTAGACAAATTGTTTAAACTTAAGTTTTAAATCATTGTTTTTTTCAATTAAATCAATTGAAAACTAATTTTAATTCAATTAACAATAAAAGTATTGTTGGTTGAAATTAAAAATTACAAAGGAAGTAGTGAATATCTGTATGACATATTCAAATTAAAAATTTAACGAAAATAATTTTTTGCCATACATTTCAAGTGGTTTTTGCAGTTACAGAGTTTTTTTTTTTTTTTTTTTCAATTATTAATTCTTCTCTCCAACTTAGCAATTTTAAAAATTGAGTCAAATATATTTTAAGTTTCTTAATTCTCAAACAATATTAGATTTAGTTCCTATACTTTAAAAATGATGATTTTGGTTATAATTTAATAGGTGGATTTTATCTCTCCTTATCCAAATACACTATAAATCTTAAAACCTAAATTCTAAAAAATTCATTTTAGTTATTCAAATTTAATTCTTAAAAACTAAAATCATATTATTTTTTTCAATTTTAAAAAACTAAATATTTTTTTTAAATATAAGAAACTAAAACCAAAATTACTCCAAATTTCAGAAATTAAAATCTTAATTTAACCTAATACTAACTATACCAAAAGAAAGAATAGGCTGTTACAGCTATATTAGTTTCCTGCAAAAAGAAAAATCACTAGTCTCTATAAGCTCTCAATATTTCTCTTACTCTTTCTCACTGGAAAATTAATTAATCATTAATTTAAAATGAACATTATTATTAATTTATTAAAAAAAAAAGAGTAAAACATCACCTCCATCTTTGCTTTAAATCTAAAAAATTGTTAGGGAGAAGTCCAGCCCAACAAATGATACTGCCAAAATATATTGGCCAGCACCAGATTACAATTCCCATTAATATGATTTGGCCAACACGAACCATTATTATGGTTATCAGATTCGTTAAACTTTCAGGCAAAGCTTGAATATAGAATTGCATTAAAAATCTCATTGATCATCACAACCAACACCTCAAATAACTGCTCGCCCTCAAACCTGGTTGAACAAATCATATCTGTTTCTCACTGAAGCCACGAAATTGAAATCATCAGACAATATACATCTGGAACGGTGAAAAAAAAACTCCTAATGCGCAATCTTGGTTCAAATACTTTTCTGCTTATTCTAAAATGGCTAATAATAGTCCAAATTGTTGCCACCAACATACAACAAAACACAACTAACTCCCAATATTCGTTTTATTAAGAACTTTCAGAATGTTACTGTTTCTGTGCTTCCTCTCGTGTAACAGCTCTAAAATATATTTCGTAACAGCATCCTGAAACATCATAAATAAGCAAACAAAAACATTGAAAAGATAGAACAGGAAGAGAAATTAGTATGATTGTTTCAAGAGAAGAAACATAATACAAACTAGCATATATTCAACGAATACACAGCGATAGGTAATCAGAATATTTTAGTGTGTGCAGAATAGTCCATTAATGAGTGCTGTCATGATATTTTCACACAGGTTCCTAGTTGTGAACAATGCCAAAACACAATAAAAGAGGTCCATGAAAAAAACTGAGAAATCAAGATTTCAACAAGCTAAATTTTTTTACAAAAATCTGAAACATCTTAAACGGATAGCAAATCCTAGCATATTCTTTTCACTGATAAAAGTGATTATATAAATAAACCTTCAAACAACTACGCAAGTAACCATATTGCTCAAAGCTATAGTTGCTAACATTTGAGGAAACGATCAGCGTAGAAAGGAAACATGTACACATATTAACAAACAAGCCCTGTGACAATGACAATATCCAAAAACCGAAAAGCTACACACTCAAACGATTAACGAATACCACGTTCTCTTTTCCAATGTTGTTATTTCAGAAAATTTCTTCACGATGTACTTTTCATAATATATCATATTCAGTAATCCAAATTTACTTGAGAAGTAATCATGTTTTAGTAATCAAACTGCAGAGGCAATGAGGCATACTGTATTTCCATATCACCGAGGGCTTTGCCTAAGCCAAACAACAAATCTAGCTCAAGACCATTTGCAACTAAACTGTTCATAAGTTTGACCTCACAAACCAATTTCAAACAGAGATTGGAACAATGTATTTTTCCTTTGAAGCTTACCAAAAAATACTCCGTTATGTGCATTTAGCTGGTTAGTTTAGTTTGGAAAACACCACCAAGACCACTTCATCTCACACACACCCTCTCCAAACAACTAGGTAAAATTAAATCATAAAGAAGTTTACAATATCTTATCACACAAACCTTAGATCAAATACTCAACGTAAGCAAAATTACATGGATTTTTTTTCTAAAATTGTGCAACTTAGAATCAATAGAAGCTATAGATGTTGGAAAAAAAAAACATTCACATGTCCTTACCTGCTTTGAGAACTTAATAGAAAGAATATAAAAACCATGATCTAAGTTGTGTTCAAAATTATTATGGCTTTCAAAGTTAGTTTATTGGGACTAAAAGGATAAATTTAACATTTAGAATGATGTGTGAATGATAGTAAGGCCAACAAATTTGAAATGAAACAAAAACAACATTTAAAGAAAAATCATGAGGCCAGTTCAAATGATTTCACAACTAGCAGACTTTAGATTCCAGACTGCTTCACAAGCACATAAACTGTCACAACGATGTCCAGCTCAAACAAGCATAAAATCTTTCACCTCATTAACAAGTGATTTCATTCAATCTTTAAGAGATAATAAAGTACTCCTCACAGTTTCATTTTTTCACATCAAAGTCTTTCAACTTCCATTCACAAATCACAACGCCACAAACAAACCCTCACTCCTTTAATCAAAATCAGAGTTAAAAGACAGCATACCTGCAACAACAACAACTGTCAGAACATCCCCAATTCTTTTCAGCTGTTTTACACTCTTCTTATACGATTTGAAAGGTTTCAGAGCTGAATCTTCTGCGAAGAGCTGCACAAAATCCAAGCAGTAAAAAGGAATGCACAACCAAACAAAAGAAATCACAAAATATATATCTTCTAAGCAGTACAAATGTGCCAAGACCAATGAGAATGTTAAGTGAAGTTCTACAACGAATTCGCAAAAGGTCAAAAAAAATACTACACGTAGCAAATGCTCTACCTATTCATTGCAATACTGAAGTCGAAAGGCAAATTCGTGGAGACAGGATCAAAATCAAATTTTAGAAATTTGCCTAATCCCGAATGCCAATATTTATTTACAAAATGAATCAATCAAAAGAAAACCATCCATTTTTATTGACTAACTTCGTGAATGAGGTTTTTTCAAACCCTATTTATTTTTTACTTGCCAATTTAAATCAAAATAATTATAAGTAGAAATAGGTGATCTAGATGCACGAAATTACTTGAATCGTGAAAAATAATAACAAATCTAATTATAATAATAATAATAATAAAGCCTTACAGCTTTTTCACGTGGCCCAGGTTCAACATGGAATCGACGGCGTGGAATAGAAGCGGAAACTTCAGTGTTCTGATTTCTCAAAAGGGATTCCAGTATAAGAAATAAAAAACGAAAAGTTATAGGAAATTGATAATAATTAGATTCGATATGTTATAGAAAAAAAGTATAGGAATACCTGGGAGTGAGATCGAAAATGGGAAGCAATGGTTGTTTTCTTCAACAAGAACGCCATTTTTTTAAAGCTTTTTGATGTGAAACGACGTCGGTCAAGTTCAGAGCTCTGGTAAGCAAGAAAAATGCTAAGACAGGTGAAGGGAGAACTCACGCAACCAATAAAACCACGCTCGAGATGGGAATTTTGGTTAAAAATATTTTTTTATCTTATTATTAATTAAAATTTATTTTTAATTATTAAATTTTGTAACTCCACAGTATTTAATGAACTTATTCTACATTTTAAATCAATTTTAATTATGAAAATATAAATTAAATGGTACTTTTGTTTCTATGATTTTATTCTTCTTTTACTTAATTGCACATATTTAGTTCTTATTTTTTAAATGATATTATACATTATTTATATAATTAGAATGTTTAAAATTTAACCCATAAACAGTTGAAAAATAAGTAAAATTATTTTTTCATGTTTTTATTTATTATTTTCTAAATGATATTATTTGATTTAAATTTTATATTATAAATAAAAACATTAAATTAAATAGTTAAGAATAAAAAAAAATTAAGATTAATTTTTACATCAAGATTTTATATTGAATTAATTTATTTATCTTTATGTTCTTTTAATTTTCTTTGAAAGTGAATTTATCTTAAGTAATCCTACATTTACTTTTTAATTCTTCCTTAAGCTTTTATGAAACATAAATTAAGTCAATAGAAAAAAAATTAAATTCAATAGTTATCATGAATTTAGTCTCAATTTTAGATAATTAATCACGTATAACTATCAGATATTTCAAAGAAAAGATATAATGTTTTTTATAATATAAATGAGAAGGTTTTAATTTAATGAAAAAAAAAAGATTTAACTTATTTAAATTTTAATATTATAAATAATAAAACTAAAAATTTCATTTTTTTTATTTATTAAAAATCTTTATATTTTTATAATTTCTTTCTTTTAATTGTTTTTTAAATTTTTTACCTTCGCTGATTTTTAATATTTTCTTTTTTTTTTCAATTCTAAGTAGTATAGTGTAAATTAATCCTACCCATCAAAATTTTGATTTAATTAAAATTTTCTTTTCTTCTCATATCTCAAGTTTTATTTTCTTGTTTTTTTATGTAGGGTTGGATGGATTCTTATACGAAAAAAAAAAATCTACAAATTTGTAGTAATGTGTTTACTTTGTGAATCATAATTTTAAAGATTTATTTAGAAGATCTTTGAGTATCTTTTAATATTTTCCTTCTCTATTCTCTTAAGATATTCTTAGACATAAATGATAAAAAGTAAAAAAAGTTAGCATAAACTTTAATTATATATTAGGTTATATATTTTGAATGAATTATAAGGGATGAATGTAAGTTACAGGAAAAGATTTAAAGATGAATTAGATTTAGGTTTACGTGAATTTTGATTGTAAATTTTGTATGTTTTCTAAATTAATATTTTTCTTTAATAATTATTTTGATTTAAGATTATATTTGACTTATGAGATTTAATATTTTTCTTTTTAAACATAATTGTGATTAGATAATTATGATAAAAATAAGTTAATATTAAAGAATTTGAATAAGAAATAATTGACAATAAAAATACTTAAAATTTGGAATTAAAAAACTTATTAACTTGTACATTTTTGTGAGTTTTTTTATTTTTATTTTTACATTTTTGCTAAATAAAATATTAAACAAGAGTTAGTTAGAAATTTTCGTTTAAATAAATTTTTTCTATATTTATGAAATATGTGTAACATGTTTAAACAACACATGTAATACAAGACATTCTCTTACTTTAATTTTCTCAAATCAAAGAAGAAATCTAAGTATATTATGAAGATTTCATTCTTGAATTTACATTCGAAAAGAAGTATATTATAAAGACGAAATTGTATACTTAATAAAAAAAGTAATGATAAAAGTCGTTAGTTATCAAAATTTAGTTAACGTAGAACTAAATTAGATCATTCAAAATGGAAAAGACTTGAGTTTTGAAATCAAAACCCTAAAAATTCTAACAAATAATTAGAAAAACTCAATTTAAGTGGTTTTAATAACTTAATTTAATTAGTTTAATCGATATATCTAATTTGATTGTAATAATAATGATACAAAACAGTTGATTGACTATATTTTAATGCTTAATAATATCTTTATTAATTTATATGAAGATTTTTCTTAAGATATGTTATCGGAGGAAGCTAAAAAGTCATTTTGCGTTATTTTCTCCTATTTTGAGTTACTTATAGCGTTATGATGATTTCGTTTTTATTTAATATATTTATCTAAGTTAATTTAAATGTAAAGTTACGAAAAATTTTCTGATAAACGCATGATAAATCTATTATTTTATTGATTCTGTTTTTCCCTGATTCAATAATCATAATTAATTTTAAACGATTTAAATCATAAATTGTTTTACGCCATTAATTGGAAATTGTGAAGCTCAAACATGTGAATGTGATTAACATTGGTGACCCCGAAGTTGCCACGCACTCCAGGTGTTTGCGGTTAAGAATGAAGTTAGTCAGTATCTAACAACCCTTCCTCTGCTTTCTTTCTTTCTTTCAACAGCGCAACCAAAAAACAGAGTAACAATGGTTCTCCCTCTCAGAGTCGCAGCATCTGCTTCTCTTTCACGCATTTCAATGCCCAAAAACCCACCATTCATGTCCCTTCCTCACTCCAACTGCACTCTCAAATTCCATAACTCGCCTTCTCTTCATCCACGCTCCAACGCTCTTCCCGCTCGGTCTCTCCGCTACATTCGAGGCATTAGCGAGGCAACTGTGGAACCTGAAATTTCTAAGAAAGAACAAAATGAGTCACCAAAAGATTGGAAGATTAAAATGCTCTACGATGGAGATTGTCCCCTCTGCATGCGCGAGGTTCTCCTTTAATTCTCCAAATCATAAAACCTCTTGTTTGATGCTCCTAATTCGTTTCTTTTAAGTTTTGGCATTGATAGAGAACTGTTTTGCTTGTTGTTATGATCAGGTGAATATGCTAAGAGAGAGGAATAAGAGCTACGGCACAATCAAGTTTGTTGATATAGGTTCTGATGATTATTCTCCCGACGAGAATCAAAACCTTGACTATGAAACTGTTAGTCTTTGTTCTACGTTTTGTACTGCGCCAATAATCACTTCCCATGTTTTCCTATGTTTTTGTTAAGTTATATCAATCGTAAGTTGTATTTAGTTAACAACTTTTAACAAGAGTGGAAAAGTTTTACATTGACAATCTATCACAAATTAACAAACTGGTCTATGATGGAGTGTAAACTTTACTTGCAGTTTATTGAGTGATGACAACAAGCCTTAATTTTTTATTTATTTTTGGGCTTCGCAGTTCACTTACTATGCCTTTGTTTCATTTCCGACAAAATTGGTTGTTTTATTTGAAGATTCTTATTATACTAATATATGTTTTTTTTCACATAATAGATGTTATATAGTGAGGTTTCAAGCATCTCTTGCAGGTGCGTAGAGACACAATACAATGACTGTTTGTTTTTGCTTTTTAGGCTATGGGAAGAATTCACGCTATTCTCTCAGATGGAACGGTGGTTACAGATGTTGAAGTATGGCTTCTTTCCTTATCTTCATTTCTAACCTCAATTTTTTCCACTTCTCTGCAATCCTACTTCAATATTAATGTCATGATCTGGATGCAAATGCGTTGGAATACTCACATGAGTCTACGTTCAGAAATATTTATGGAATCGCAGAGAATTAAAAAATTAGAACATTACTGCTGACAGTTGAATTACCTTCTTTCAATATAAAAAAGACATCCCAAAATGCGAGGTCTATGAAGGGATATATAATAGTGAAATATGAATCTGTTTTTGTTGAGTAAAATTTGTTACTTGTTCCAACATGAAACTCTATCTTTACATTTCTGTGCAATAAAGTTTCATATATTTATACATGCATGTGGTTAACTGTGGCTGGCATTCTGCAGGCGTTTAGGAGATTATATGAACATGTTGGTCTTGGTTGGGTTTATGCCATTACAAAATATGAACCAGTACGTCTTCCTTTCATACTTTTGAAGGATTTGTTATCTTGTTCATCCAACATGGACAAATCCTTTCTCTATTGCTTACTGAAGAATAAGATAGCTTATTTCTTTATATATTATGGTATTAATGGAGAAAAAAACATTTGCAGATTGCAAAAATTGCTGATTCTGTATATGGTGTTTGGGCTAAATACCGTCTTCAAATTACAGGTAAAAGCAAAGCACGTTAATAATTTTACACCAAAATATTCCTTTCAGTTATATTGCCATTGTGATAAACTCAAATCAAACACACAAAATGAAGGGAAAACACTATTGTATTATTATTCACAGAACTACTCAACCACACACCTGAAACAGAATTATAGTCAAAAGGGATAAACTAAAACCAAAATCGCACACGACCTCAATCCCTCACGCTAAGAGCTACACCTCTCAGTTAAAATTTGCTCAACACACACCACATTGCCCTTGCCCCTCGCTATCCCCATGCACTCCCTTGTAACTTTCCCTCTCCAGGCTCAATCCTATGTGTGATATATTAGAAACTACCTCCTAATTAATTTAGCATATATCTGGGTTGGGCATTCTTCCTCCTTAGATAAACCTTCCAGGTTTTCTAGCCACTGTCCACGACTAGCCCAACTTCCTCATTCTGATAGATTATTAGCCTATCACATTGTTCTGTGACTACATGTAACACCTCACATAGGTTTTGACTTTAGTTGGGCATGAGCTGATGTACTTGAGAGTCTTTATTTAGCTGTAATAATCTGGTCATGTTATAAGCATCGGAAGCTTAGAATTATCGTAATAGGCTTATCCGCAATTTAACATTTGATGGCAGAATCAATCCATCAAGGAGTAAAAGACTATCAATTTTAGTGGCATTTTTCATTTCTAACTGTTTATGTGGTAATAATTTCCACTGCCTGAAAGCAAGACATGCATTCCTCTATGGTTAATTGTCTATTTTTGATTTCCAGGACGGCCTCCTATAGAAGAAATATTAGAAGCTCGAAAGAAGAAGGTACACAGACTCAACAGAAAAAGTATCATGTTAAATTCAGCATAGAACATGTCAGCAGAATAAAACATGAAAAATGAAGATGGCAAGGAAATTTGAATAGGAAAAAAAAAAATTCTAAGTTGGAGAAATGTATGAATTTTGAAAGAATGGGATTCTTTGCAATCATATACAATTTGAATAATTGAGATTGAATTTATGATCCATTGCCTTTAGTAGTGTGTATCCATTTTATTTTGAGCATACCTGAAATTATGATGAAGATTTACTGCCTTTGCCCGTTATAATGAACAAAATAACACTTAATGCATAACCTAGTCGAGATGAAGTATATATGATGCTCATCTATTGCTTCATACCATCACAACAAAACACTAAAAAATATGGTATACATGGATAAGAATGTTAGAGTTCTTGAATAATTTGACTTTTTAAGTATTTGTTCTGGACTTGTCGTTTTTCTGTCCTTACAGTATAACTTTAATATGCTTGATAAAGTTTGTGATTCTTAGTGCTTATCTACTATTTTGTTGTTTTGTCTTTGTAGGGTGAAGTGTGCAAAGACAGCAATGCTTGCAAGATGTAAATTTCCTTAATATCAGACTTCGAAAGGCTCGTTATGTGATTTGTTTCCAAATTTGATTGTCATCCTCCGAAGCAGGGTTTTACATGATCTCATTTACAAAAAGAAGCCAATGTAGATCATTGTCACAATATTTTACGTCTTTGTCAACACATGTGGCATAGAAATAGGATTGTAAATAAAATATATTTGTGTTTACGCTGCAGTCTCCATTAAGAGTCTTAGCACTCTTCAAGATTGTACAATTAACATGACACCAGCATCTGTATTTATCAGTTATCACAACAGAGATAGCGGGAACATATTAAGTTTAGTGTGCATTCATTTACCTACTGAGGGTGGCAGATTGTGTTTTACTGTTGGAAATTCCATTACCTCTGCTGGTAGAATCGATTATATTTACCAATATCCATGCCCGTCATCAAAACCTTTATATGGTTGATATTCTTCTCTGAATTTCCCACATAGTCTCTGAGATATCTTGGCACCCGTGATGGAGGGAAAAGGAAAAGTAGGAGAACGCATGCAGAAACAATAAATGAGCAAAACTGCTTGATTATTTTATTGAATAAGGAATGGTTATATATAAAGGAAACGAAAAGACGAAAAGGTAAAATAGCCTAACGGCGTGGACCCCACACGTAACAAAGTGGACCCCATGCATAACAAACTACATAACCACGTAACAAATTATGGATAAGAGCCCCCCTCAAGCTGGGAATGGATATTCATCATTCCCAGCTTGGAATACAGACGAGTGAATGACGAAGGAGGAAGAGCTTTGGTTAGAATATCAACAATTTGCATGGATGAGGAAACCGGTAGAAGCTTCAGAGTACCATTGTTGAGTCGTTCACGCACAATATGACAATCAATGTCGATATGCTTGGTGCGCTCGTGGAAAACCTGATTGGAGGCAATCTGAATAGCAGAGGTGTTATCACAATAGAGCAAGGCTGGTTGAACAAAAGGGACCTGAGTGTCTTGAAGAACATAAGTAAGCCATTGAAGTTCGCAGGCAGTGGCAACAAGAGCACGATACTCAGCTTCAGAAGAACTGCGAGATACAGTGGTTTGTTTCTTGGAACGCCACGAAACAAGAGAGTGGCCAAGATATATGGAAAAACCAGTTATAGAGCGACGAGAATCACGACATGCAGCCCAATCAGAACTACTAAATGCCTTAAGCTGCAAATCACCATGAGCATGGAGAAAAATACCAGAACCAGGAGAACCTTTGAGGTAGCGAAGAACACGATAAGCTGCCTGAGAGTGAGCAGTGGTTAGATGGGCCATAAACTGACTAAGTTGCTGGACGGCATGGGTGATATCCGGCCACGTGTTGGTAAGGTAAATAAGACGACCAACCAGGCGACAATATGAAGAAGCAGAAGCATCAGATAGAGGAGAACCAGAAGAAGCCTGTAAATGAGTGGAGTAATCCATGGGTGTAGAAACAGGACGTGAACCAAGCATTCCAGCATCTGAAAGAATATCCAATGTATACTTGCGTTGGCAAAGATGAATACCCGCTTTAGAATGAACCACCTCGAGACCAAGAAAGAACTTGAGATCACCAAGATCTTTTATTTTGAAAGTTTGATCGAGCAAAATAGTAATGCAATGGAGCTCAATAATATTATTGCCTGTTAAAATGATATTGTCTACGTAGACAAGAAGAAAAGTAGTTGTGCTGTCGATGAAACGCATGAAGAGGGAATGATCAGAACTGGATTGAAGATAACCATGAGAAGTCAGAAAAGTTGAAAGACGATGAAACCATTGTCTACCGGCTTGCTTGAGACCGTAAAGAGAACGGTGAAGACGACAAACAAGATTGGGATTATCGGTGGAAAGACCAGGAGGAAGCTGCATATAAACCTCCTCATCAAGATCACCATGAAGAAAAACATTGTTAACGTCAAGTTGTTTGAGATGCCAGTTTTGAAGAGAAGCCAAGGCAAGTAACAAACGGACAGTGGTAAGCTTAGCCACAGGTGAGAAAGTGTCTAAAAAATCCAAACCTTCCACCTGCGTGTAACCTTTGGCAACCAGGCGAGCTTTATAATGTTCAACGGAGCCATCGGCATGAAATTTGACTTTATAAACCCAACGACATCCGATGGCCTTCTTATGAGATGGAAGAGTAGTAAGAGACCAGGTTTTATTCATTTCCAAAGCATGTAACTCAGCTTGCATAGCCTTGATCCAACAATCATGTCGAGAGGCCTCAACATAGGAAGAAGGTTCAATAGTAGTGGAGATGGAGAAAATAAAATGACGAAAATTAGATGAAAGACGGGAATAAGATAAAACAGAGCTTAGAGGATACCTATCACCCGATGAGGAATCGATACCAGTTGCAGCAAGAGCACGGTGGTAATCTTGAAGGTAAGTGGGTGGATGTCTAGGACGAGTAGAACGGCGTAAGGTTGAGGGATGCAAAATGATTTGAGAAGGTGAAGGAGGTGAAGGTGAAGGTGGAGGTATAACAGGGTCTTCATTTGTGAAAGGAATGGGGGAAGGATGGGTACATGAAGAAGGTGACTGTGAAGGAGAAAGGGATGGGAAGTGGTCTTCATAGAAGGTAATATTACGGGAAGTGGTAATGACATTAGAATGAAGATCATATATGAGATATCCCTTAGTGTTTTGTTTAAAACCAAGAAAAATGCATGGATGAGCTTGGGGATCTAATTTTTGGCGATGAGTCTTGAGCGTGTTGATGTAACAGAGACAGCCAAAAACACATAAGTTTGAGATATCATATGGTTGACCATAAAGAATTTCATATGGGGAAATATTGTTTAAAAAAGGGGTTGGAATGCAGTTGATTAAGTGAGTGGCATGAGGAAGTGCGAAACACCAAAAACTTGGCGGTAAGTTTGCTTGAAAAAGAAGAGCACGAGTAACATTTAAGAGATGTTGATGTTTGCGTTCAACTATACCGTTTTGTTCAGGTGTTTCAACACATGTCGTTTGATGAACAATGCCTTTAGATGTGAAGAATTCATGCATGAGAAATTCGGAGCCATTGTCAGTTCGGATAGTTTTAATCTTACTGTTAAAATGATTTTCAATGTATGTAGTGAAATTCATGATGATTTTACGTGCTTCAGCCTTAGTGTACATGAGATGAACCCACATAAAACGAGAATGATCGTCAACCATGGTAAGAAAATAACGATGCCCGTGCATTGAAAGTTTAGAACATGGACCCCATATGTCCATATGTAAAAGATCAAAGTATCGAGTAGCATGTGAAGTACTGGAATTAAACAGAAGCTTTTTAAATTTTGCATAATGACAGATATTGCATGTAAAAGGCTTGTTATTAGTTCGTAAAAAGGGATAAGAAGATTGCATGACGCGTAAACGTTCATGGGATAGATGACTCATTCTAAAATGCCAGAGATCAATGGGTATGATATTACACTTTGGGTGAACAATTATTGAATGAACAGTGGAGCTGTTTAGAGGGGTAGAGATAAGGGTGTAGAGATCATGTCTTGCTTCAACTGTACCAATCCTCGCTTGGATGATCGTGTCCTGTAAAATGCAAGATTTAGTGGAGAAAATGAGTTTACAGGCATTGGTTGAAGTAAGTTTAGAAATAGAAATGAGATTGAAGTGAAAGGATGGAACATAGAGAACATCAGTCAAAAATAAAGAGGGAGAAATTTGTACTGTGCCAGAATGAATAGCGTGAACATGATTTCCATTTGGTAATTTAACTAATACAGGAATAATGTGTGTATGCGAATGGAAATGGCTTAAGGATGAAACAATATGATCGGTTGCTGCTGAGTCAAGGATCCAAGAGATTGTGTGGGGGGAGGATGTACCTGAGGGTAAAGGTTGAGAAGAGCATGAGGAAACTGAAGCATTTTGGCTTACATGATAGGAAGAGGAATCTGGAGTCTCTCGAGGTGATTGTTGAATCAAGGCAAGCAAAGCCTTGTATTGTTGCGATGAAAAACGAAATTCCTGTGACTCATGGTGCTGTTTTTGATCATTGGTGTCTTTACTATCCACTGTCACCACGCTGTTTGCATTGCTTTTCATATTATGGAATTTATGACCTGGAGGGAATCCATGTTTCTTATAACATATATCAATAGTCTGCCCAGATCTTCCACAATGGGTACACATTTTTCCACTCTTGACATTGTTTCCTTTACTCTTAGCATCATAGCTTGAAGGAAAATCATGCTTCCTGTAACAAACGCTTTCTGTGTGTCCAATCCTTCCACAAAATTCACACGTGAGAGAGGTTGAGGTGGCTGTATTAATCAGACTCTCTTTAGAATCTAATCCAATATTATCAACGTTGGTTCCCATTAATTGGCGTTCCTGTTGCGCAACGTATGAGAAAATTTTTGAGATGGCAGGCATTGGATCCATAAGAAGAACATGCGAACGAACATTGTTGTATTGCTCGTTTAATCCACGAAGAAACTGCATTGCACGATCCTCAGTCTTTCGTTGAGATATGGTGCCAAGAACGGAACAAGAACATTTGGTAGTGCAGGTGCAAATAGGATCGGGCCTGAAGTTTTCAATCTCATCCCATAGCACACGCAGTCTGGTAAAGAACTCTGTTACAGAAATGTTACCTTGCTTCATCGATGACACTTCGTGTTGTAAGTCAGATATACGTAAGAGGTCGCCCTGTGAGTAACAGGATTTCAAATCACGCCATATATATTCTGCCTTGTCCATCCACAAAATGCTCTGTCGAATCGAAAGAGAAACAGAGTGTACAATCCATGATACGACCATGTTGTTGTAGCGTTTCCATGCTCCGTATTTTGGATTAGCTTTTGAAGGTTCAGGTGCAGTTCCATCAACAAATTCTAGTTTGTTCTTGGCACTTAATGCTGTGATCATGGATCTGTTCCATGAATGATAATTTTCAGAATCAAGAACAGGTGAAACAAGTGCTATTGTTGGGTTTTCATTTGGATGGAGATATATAAAATTATCTGCGGTGATAAGTGCTTCATTCATGATTGGCGAAGAAAAAAAAAGGTAATAAAGAAGATAAGAAGAAGAAGAAGAGTGCGCAGCAGAGCCCTTCAAATGAAGGGCTCTGATACCATCTGAGATATCTTGGCACCCGTGATGGAGGAAAAAGGAAAAGTAGGAGAACGCATGCAGAAACAGTAAATGAGCAAAACTGCTTGATTATTTTATTGAATAAGGAATGATTATATATAAAGGAAACGAAAATACGAAAAAGTAAAATAACCTAATGACGTGGACCCCACACGTAACAAAGTGGACCCCATGCATAACAAACTACGTAACCACGTAACAAATTATGGATAAGATATCAGCTCTTGCAGTACATTTACTCCACTTAATGGCATTCCTCTTAATTTCTTCACTTTTTTATCTTTGCCAATTAGTACCAACTCCCCACCAAACCCTCATCACCTGGATTACTTTGTAACCCTTCTAGATTCCTTCGCACCCCCTCCCTACCAATCACACGCACAATTTCTCTAGGTTGTTTAGCTGTGTTCCTGTGTCTCCAAATGATACATATACTAAGGAACTTTGTGAAGTCTATAGTGATCTCAAGCAATTTTTGCTTGCTGGTTTCCAGAAGTTGGTTCCATGAGATTGGTTGGTACATGAAGCATATATATGTAAATATATTTTGTTATTTTATTATAACAAAATATATTTAATATATATTAGTTTTGATATTATTAAGATATAAGATAAGATATATTATAGCCCGGTAGTGAAGCCGGCGATCATTCGCACAGTTTTGAGCATTGCTTTGTCAAAGTCATGGCCCATTCATCAATTGGACGTCAAAAATGCCTTTTTACATGGTACTCTCAATGAAACAGTCTATATGCATCAACACATGGGTTTTAAAGATTCCTCTCATCCTTATTATGTTTGCTTGTTAAAGAAATCACTCTATGGCCTAAAGCAAGCCCCTCGTGCTTGGTACCAGTGTTTTGCACATCATGTGGCCACGATCGGTTTCAATCATAGTAAATCTGATCACTCACTTTTCATATATCATAAGGAATCTGACATTGCATATATTTTGTTGTATGTTGATGATATTATCCTAATCGCCTCCTCTGACTCTCTTCGAAAGTCAATTATGTCATTATTTAGTGCTGAGTTCGCTATGAAGGACCTTGGTCCACTGAGCTATTTTTTAGGAATTGCAGTTACCCGTAATGCAGCTGGTATGTTTCTCTCGCAGAAAAGATATGCAGAAGAAATTCTTGAAAGAGCAGGGATGACTAATTACAAAATTTGTCCCACACCGGTTGATACAAAGCCCAAACTTGGTATCTCTAATGACATTCCCTATGAGGATCCTACTAAGTATAGAAGTCTTGCAGGTGCATTGCAATATCTTACTTTTACAAGGCCTGACATTTCTTATGTTGTGCAATAAGTATGTCTTCATATGCATGATCCCAAGGAAAATCACATGAATGCTCTCAAGCGTATTTTACAATACATTTAGGGTACTTTTGATTTTGGCCTGCATCTATATAAATCCACCATTGACGATCTCCTCTCCTACACAGATGCCGATTGAGGTGGATGTCCAGATACTCGACGATCTACCTCCGGCTATTGCGTTTTCTTCGGTGATAATTTGATTTCATGGTCGTCCAAACGACAACCTACATTATCGCGCTCTAGTGCCGAAGCCGAATATCGAGGAGTAGCTAATGTTGTTTCTGATTCTTGTTGGATTCGAAATCTCCTTCTTGAGCTTCATTGCCCAATTCACAAAGCTACAATGGTGTACTGTGACAATGTGAGTGCCATTTATCTATTCGGTAATCCTGTTCAGCATCAACGCATAAAACACATTGAAATGGACATTCACTTTGTACGTGAAAAGGTTGTGTATGGCGAAGTCCGTGTTCTTCATGTTCCGTCCCGCTATCAAATTGCTGATATCTTCACCAAAGGCCTTCCGCGCATACTCTTTGATGATTTTCGGGACAGTCTAAGCGTTTGTAAACCTCCTGCTTCGACTGCGGGGGTGTGTTAGATATATGTAAATATATTTTGTTATTTTATTATAACAAAATATATTTAATATATATTAGTTTTGATATTATTAAGATATAAGATAAGATATAAGATATATATTTTATATCTTAATAGATATTATTTGTTAAGATTACTGTTTATACATTTTCTATATATTTCAAGTCAATGAATAAGATTGATCAGGGAAAATATTCTTTTAATTTTATTATAACAAAATATATTTAATATATATTAGTTTTGATATTATTAAGATATAAAATAAGATATAAGATATATATCTTATATCTTATTAGGTATTATTTGTTAAGATTACTGTTTATACATTTTCTATATATTTCAAGTTAATGAATAAGATTGATCAGGGAAAATATTCTTTTATGGTATCAGATTAGGTTACCTTCCTCAAATCCTAAAACACCTAGCCATCACTTTTCTTCCTTCACTTTTCTTCCTTCTTCCCATTGTTGCTCACCAATGGCCGAAACTTCTAAATATCACTCCGCCCTAGCCGTCACCAAGGTAAAGCATTTTATTCCAATCACGTTGGACATGGAAACTGGCCAATATCACTCATGGGCAACATTATTTAAGGTTGAAGCTAAAATTCATTCTGTGCTTGAACATATCATCCCCCCTACGGATGATGCAGCCATAACAGCATATCAAACAATCAAGGCCGCTGATCTCCCACTATGGAGCCGCCTTGACGCTGTTGTACTCCAATGGATTTATGCGACTATATCCCCTGATATTCTTACATCGATCCTCGTGGCTGATGATTCGGTTGAAAGAGCCTGGCAGCGTGTAGCTGCTTTATTCCAAGATAACAAACACTCTAGGGCAGTGTATCTTGAAACTCAATTCACCAACACGTACTTGACTGATTTCTCCTCAACCTCTGCCTATTGCAACCAACTCAAATCTCTTGCTGACCAATTATCTAATGTCGGGGCTCCTGTTTCATATCAACGTCTTGTGCTCCGCTTGTTCGCTGGCTTAACTGAAGCCTATGCTAGTTTTGTCACGGTTATGCAACAAAAGGATGAATTGCCCAGTTTTGCTACAACGTGTTCTCGTTTGAAGAGACCACGATTAAGGAACGAGCAGCCCGTGAATCAGGTTCCATCGCCCTCTTAACCGTGGATGAAGTCTCCTCTTCCCAAGCGCAACACCATAACAGCAACCTCAATTTATCACAAGGTCGTAATAATACCAATCGAGGCAAGAAAAACAACCGAGGCAGAGGCAACAACAACCGCGGTGGCAAAGGTGGACGCAGTGGTACTGGGGGTGTAAGCGCTGGAAGGGGCGGTGCACCACAACAGCAGCAGTACCAAACCTACCCACCGTACCAACATCCCTTCTTTAATCCTTGGGCCAGGTGGGCCCAACCTCCTTGTCCTTATCCAGCAGCCTCGTGGCAGCCTAGACCTCCACGCCAAGCTGGCATTCTTGGATCCAAACCACCACAGCAAGCATACAATGCATCAGTAGCACCATCAAATATTGGTTACGCACCGACAGATACTAATGCGGCCATGCATAGCCTTTCACTCTCTCAACCAGATGCGAATTGGTATATGGACACTGGTGCAACCTCTCATATGACGGCAGACCAAGGTACACTCTCACCTTAATTTTATTCGAGCAAAGATCATAAAATTGTTGTTGGTAATGGTCATTTGATTCCTATTCGTGGTCATGGAAGCACTACACTATCCCCACCCCACCCTCCCTTAAACCTAAACAATGTGTTGCATGCCCCAAAACTCATTAAAAACCTCATATCTATTCGTAAATTTACAATTGACAATTTGGTTTCTGTTGAGTTTGATCCATTTGGATTTTCTGTAAAGGACTTGCAGACAGGGAACCATCTAATGAGGTGTAACAGCTCCGACGATCTCTATCCCATCCCTTCCAATAATCAGGCGATATCTTCCCCAACATCTCCTTCAGTCTTAATTGCTTTGTCTCTTAATTTGTGGCACAATCGTTTAGGCCATCCGGGACCTACTATTCTTAACTCTCTTTGTCGTCAGAATTTTATTAATTGTAATAAAGGCAGTATTGATTTTTGCACTTCTTGTCCTCTTGGTAAACATGTGAAACTGCCATTTAATGCTTCTTGTTCGTTCACTGAATTGCCATTTGATATTATTCATAGTGATATTTGGACATCACCTATCTCTAGTTCTTCACGCCATCGATATTACGTATTGTTTCTTGACGACTTTAGCAAATTCTTGTGAACTTTTCCCATTTCTAACAAATCCCAAGTTTTTTCTCTCTTTCAATCGTTCAAAACTCTAATTAAAACACAATTTGAAAGAGACATCAAGACTTTTCAATGTGATAATGGCAAGGAATTTGCTAATAGTCAATTTCAAAAATTATGCCAACAAAGTGGAATGCAACTTCGTTTTTCCTGTCCTCACACCTCTCCTCAAAATGGCAAAGTTGAACGACACATTAAATCAATTAACAACATTATGCGGACCTTATTAGTACATTCATCCATGCCACCTTCCTTTTGGCACCATGCTCTTCAAATGACCACTTATCTTTTAAACATTCTCCCCACCAAAGTTCTCGGATATTGTTCCCCAATGCAAGTCCTCTATCGGAAAGATCCCATCTATTCCCATCTTCGTGTCTTTGGTTGTCTATGCTACCCACTCTTTTCAGCCACTACAATCCATAAGTTGCAAGCAAGGTCCACCCCATGTGCTTTTCTTGGCTACCCATCACATCATAGAGGTTACAAGTGCTATGATCTTTCAAGTGGCAAAATTATTATTTCCCGTCATGTAATTTTTTATGAGACACAATTTCCTTTCTCAAAAATACATGATCCATCCCCAAGTGTGTATGACCCTTTAAATGACGACACCTCTCCCCATTTAACTCATCACCTATGGCCCACTCTTCCTGGTACAAACCCCACCCCACCTCTAGGCCCAGACTCTCGGCCACCTTCTCCTCAACCAACCCCAACCCCACCCATTGGTGGTTGAACATGATGATGAAGTGATTTATTTGGGAGAAAATTTAGAAGGGAAAGGGGCAGCCAGTGGGAAAATTGCATTTGTGTCTGACGCTTCATGTTCATCACCAGATGATATGAAGAAGGGTTTCATGTTTTTGCGGTGGGAAAATTGCATCTGTGTCTGACGCTTCATGTTCATCATCAGATGATATGAAGAAGGGTTTCATGTTTTTGCGAGAGGGTGAGGATTATCATATAGATGTGGTTGACTTTGAAGGTGGTCATGGGGCTGAAGAGGGGTTGGAGTGTTACGAAGCGAAGGCTTTTAAGGTTAAGGAGGAAGAGAGGGGTGAAGAATGTTCGGTAATTGCCGATAAATTTTGTTATTTTATTATAACAAAATATATTTAATATATATTAGTTTTGATATTATTAAGATATAAGATAAGATATAAGATATATATCTTATATCTTAATAGATATTATTTGTAAAGATTACTGTTTATACATTTTCTATATATTTCAAGTCAATGAATAAGATTGATCAGGGAAAATATTCTTTTATGGTATCAGATTAGGTTACCTTCCTCAAATATTCAGCCCGGTAGTGAAGCCGGTGACCATTCGCACAATTTTGAGCATTGCTTTGTCAAAGTCATGACCCATTCATCAATTGGACGTCAAAAATGCCTTTTTACATGGTACTCTCAATAAAACAGTTTATATGCATCAACCCATGGGTTTTAAAGATTCCTCTCATCCTGGTTATGTTTGCTTGTTAAAGAAATCACTCTATGGCCTAAAGTAAGCCCCTCGTGCTTGGTACCAGCGTTTTGCACATCATGTGGCCACGATCGGTTTCAATCATAGTAAATCTGATTACTCACTTTTCATATATCATAAGGTATCTGACATTGCATATATTTTGTTGTATGTTGATGATATTATCCTAATTGCCTCCTCTGACTCTCTTCGAAAGTCAATTATGTCATTATTTAGTGCTGAGTTCGCTATGAAGGACCTTGGTCTACTGAGCTATTTTTTAGGAATTGCAGTTACCCGTAATGCAACCGGTATGTTTCTCTCGCAGAAAAGGTATGCGGAAAAAATTCTTGAAAGAGCAGGGATGACTAATTGCAAAACTTGTCCCACACCAGTTGATACAAAGCCCAAACTTGGTATCTCTAATGACATTCCCTATGAGGATCCTACTAAGTATAGAAGTCTTGCAGGTGCATTGCAATATCTTATTTTTACAAGGCCTGACATTTCTTATGTTGTGCAACAAGTATGTCTTCATATGCATGATCCCAAGGAAAATCACATGAATGCTCTCAAGCGTATTTTACGTTACATTCAGGGTACTATTGATTTTGGCCTGCATCTATATAAATCCACCATTGGCGATCTCCTCTCCTACACAGATGCCGATTGGAGTGGATGTCCAGATACTAGACGATCTACCTCCGACTATTGCGTTTTCTTCGGTGATAATTTGATTTCATGGTCGTCCAAACGACAACCTACATTATCGCGCTCTAGTGCCGAAGCCGAATATCGAGGAGTAGCTAATGTTGTTTCTGAATCTTGTTGGATTCGAAATCTCCTTCTTGAGCTTCATTGCCCAATTCACAAAGCTACAATGGTGTACTGTGACAATGTGAGTGCCATTTATCTATCCGATAATCCTGTTCAGCATAACGCACAAAACACATTGAAATGGACATTCACTTTATACGTGAAAAGGTTGCGTGTGGCAAAGTCCGTGTCCTTCATGTTCTGTCCCGCTATCAAATTGCTGATATCTTCACCAAAGGCCTTCCGCGCATACTCTTTGATGATTTTCGGGACAGTCTAAGCGTTTGTAAACCTCTCGCTTCGACTGCGGGGGTGTGTTAGATATATGTAAATATATTTTGTTATTTTATTATAACAAAATATATTTAATATATATTAGTTTTGATATTATTAAGATATAAGATATATATCTTATATCTTAATAAATATTATTTATTAAAATTACTGTTTATACATTTTTTATATATTTCAAGTCAATGAATAAGATTAACAGAGATATACTGAGTTATATGTTACAATTGAATCATAATATTTGGAGTGCTATGTTATTAAGTAGGAGTGATGTCTTCACTGTGAGTTATAAGTTTAGATGAATAAGTTTAGATGAATGTAACATGAAGTAGATGAGAGATTTTAGGTTTTTGGATTTTTATATCAAAGTTTTCTTAATAAAGATTTTAAGAAAACATATTTTGGATTAAAAATATTTGTCGTTCTCTTCTATAATTGTGTCTAATGCTTATTTAATAGAATATATGTTTATGGAATTGGTATTGGCTTATGAACTCTGCCATAAGTGGCTTAGTTTTGAAAGTTTTTGGCGTAATTTTGTTCATGTTGTAAAAAGAAACTAGAGAGTAGCATCGTAAACATTTAAAGTTCTAAAAGTTTTCTTCATTGCCTATTCCATTACTCGAAAGTATGTGTATATATTTATATATTGTTGATCGGTGATCAAGCATAATAATTTATCAATGAAAACAAACTATCATCTGTTTCCCATCAGAGATCAGCAACAGTACATGCCTAGAAGTGAAGGACCACAAAACAAGTTATTAAAATTAGACTTACGAAAATGAACAAAATAGGAATCTATGGTCATCGTTTTAGTTTAGACTGTCACGCCAAAAAAAGAGTGGTCCATGACATTCTTTACCACTCTTTGGTCCCATCTCTGTTATCACCCTAAGCAGATTCCAGAAATTATCCCATTAATTCCTAATTATCAATTTTAACATACTTTATAAACTATATTCATAAAAAAAAAAAGTCTGAAAATCACTGTTATAAAGGAATTATTGAGATCAGAAATAATGTACATTTACTTTCTTAACTTTCTGAAGTGTCTAAGACAAATCAACAGAGTTATAACTCCACAAGGATAATACTTAATGATTTTAACTAAGTCAGTAGACTTAAATTGCAAAAGTTTATCAGGTATTTAACACCCTGACTTAGGACATGCATTCAGAAAGACCAGATTTGGAGGAAGAATTAGGAACAAGATGTGGGAAATATAAATGGTAATGCACTCTCTTTAACAAAGGTACAAAATTTATATGACAGATCACAGTAATCATACAGGGACAAACTAGAACACACCCTCTAAATAAAACACTAGTAGTCTAATAATATAGCTAAGGTAGTGCACACACATTGATTGCCATAGTAAACTGAGATGCAAGCACCCACATGGTAGTACACTTGAAATTTGGTGCATAATGAATGCAGAACAAATGGCAATGAGATTTGTTTGTTTATGGGCACTTAGT
This sequence comes from Macrotyloma uniflorum, assembly GCA_016859785.1. Classification (NCBI taxonomy): domain Eukaryota; kingdom Viridiplantae; phylum Streptophyta; class Magnoliopsida; order Fabales; family Fabaceae; genus Macrotyloma; species Macrotyloma uniflorum. The sequence continues at coordinate 3,200,722 of BDMB01000006.1, forward strand.
CTTGTTGCTGTGGGTGGTCATGCCAGTGTAGCAAGTTCCACAGAGTTCCCTATTTCCAGAGGTACCAGGTGGGACACACTTGCACCTCACACAGCACGTGCCACAGGCCCTAGTGCACACGTTCGGCCTCGAATGAGCACTGCACCTAGACTTGCACAACCCACCACAATCTGAAAAGTAAGCCAACAACATCAAACTTCATTTTTCTTTTCCCTCATTTCATCATTGCCATGTCACCAATAATGAATGAAAAACACTGAAAAAATAGTGCAGATGTCCCAAGACTAAGTAGTAATTATCTGCTCTTAGCTTCACAATTAAAAGGGTGTCTAGAGAACCCAACAACCAACATTTTTGTTATGGTTATGGACTATGATTCGTTACCTATGTCTTGCATTAGCCTTCTGTTCCCATCTCTCACGATAAGCTGCAGAAAATTCAAACAAGAGTCACTCTCACTCACAATTTGTAGTAATGCAATGAGATTTTTAGTTCATATAATTTTTTATCATTAAAAATTACAAAGATGGTGTTTTTTTAATCCTTAAGAGTAAACTGAAATATATCTTTTTTCTGAAATACAAAGACTAAAGTAAACATACTTCTTATAAAGTTTAAATTTTAAAAAACCATACTTTTAAGGGGAATTACATGTGTTAAGTTAAGCCTGAAAAATACAAAACGAATAACAGACTATAATTATTATATAAAGCATACTGGCTCATTAGGAAACTGCAGTTCTTCTTCCACGGTTCCTTCTTCTATCTTTAGATCAGATGAAACCTGCATGACAAACCACAAAAGATGAAAACTTAGAAGAAAATATGTGTAAACAAAATCATACTCAGCTTCTAGTGACAGAAGCTGATAAACTAAACCATGCATAACAAAATTTCTGGAACTATTCTTTTACTGATTAACTAGTGTGAGATAACACTTGTGTGTTAGTGTACCTTAACAAGGCACACCAGCAGCAACATCCCCAACACAAGAAGTGTGCGTGGAGCCATGGCAGCAGAGACTCAGAATCTAAAGGCAAAAGGGTTTGAAGTTTAAACTTCAAATCTCTATCAAGAGAGCCGTGTGATCAATACACTTCATAGTTCACACATTACTATAGCATTATATAGAGGACAGCAAAAGTAGCAGTGTGATATTTTTAGTGAAATTACCAAAATGACCAAGATATCTAGGTTTAATATCTCACATTATAATGATGATGTCTTGGAATTTTAAATGAAATCTTAAATTTATAAATTGTGGTTCTTCCATTCATAGACATCTATGTAGGCAATTAGGTGTTTAGTGAGTCAGTGCCATGTATTGTGGGAGTGTGTACTAGGATTATGTTTGGATAACCTTTTTCTTAATTCATTTACAAATATAATTTTATTAAATAAATATAATTATGAATCAACTTATGGGACTACAATGTTATCTACATATGTCATGATCTCTGTTCATCTCATCTTCTTTATCCACTAAATCATAATCAAGAGTGTTATCTTCATCACTTACTCATAAAATTTCACCATTATCATTACATTATATGTGTCATTGTATCTAAACCTCAGAACCTTTTACTCCTAACAAATATAAGTAATTATTCGATTCCACACTTAAATCTCCTTAAGACATTGGCACTGTAAAAACTGACATCATTGATTGCAAAATTATGGAGCTCAATACCATGTCACGAACCACATCCACTTCTACAAGTTCTATGAGAAAGGTTTTAGACACAACTCAAACATATATATCTACATGCATATGCATGCAGACTGAAACTAGTTCAAGATGATGCAAACTGATAAACTAGTATAAATATGTGCAAGGGGAAATGCTGGTATACAAAGAACTATGCATGATGCATTTTTTGAGTAATAGTTAATTCCAGGGTGTTATAAAATATTCTGAGTTAAGATAAGATTAAACTTGTAAAAGAATCTGAAAAAAAAAAAATGTTATGAATGGTATAGTAGGATAGTGACATTGATATTAACTGGATGGCATTGATTGCAGACAGCTGGAGAGAAGCTGTAGAAATGGTGGAGAAAAGCTGTAGAAATGGTGGAGAAAAGCTGGAGGAGTACTATTCACTCAACTCCAATCCATAATTTCACATTTCACAGAAAATAAGGGATGTCCCATTCTGACTCACAACAACCATCTCTCTTCAAAAGAAGAAACCCAAATACTAGGCCATTAGAGTAGGACACTCTTCTCTCTTCTTTCTTCTCCCTCTCTTCCATGAAACTGGTACTTTTCACAGAAATGATATTAGGGTACCAAATACATATCACACACCATCTCAAGTTACTTCCAATAATAGTTTACAAGTAAAAATATTATTTTAATTTAAATAATTTTTTTCATTTTTTTGTTAATATATAGAACTTGCATTAAATCATATTTTTATTAGAGATGTTATTAATTATGTAATAGGTGTTCAAATATTATTGTTTTTTTAATCGAACTTGTTGTTTCTTAATTTGATCAATTGATTTTTAATATATTTTATTATGATAAGTAGATGTATCAAATATATAATTAAATATGTATGAGTAATAAATTAATAATTCTTATATTATTTTACTATAACTAAAAGATACATTTTTTTGGAAATATCTCTTAATTATTAAACATGATTTGATACAAGGGAATGAAAAATAATTTGTTACACCATATTAAAAAATAAATTTTAGAAAAATAAACATTAATACTAATTTTTTAAAAATATATTATAATATATTTAATTTATTATATTTATGTTGAGCAAATAAAATTTAATATATTATATTTAAAAAGAAGATGAGTTGTAAATGAAAATGATTTGATTTGATTGGATAGATAGGGGATGTACCTTCCGTACTTGGTCGCACAATTAAACGACAACGAATTATTATTATTATTTATTTCTTTTATTTTTAATGTTCCCTTCAACTAAAGTAGGCCCCACTTTCTACCACTTCACCTTCCAGCTGTCACATACGTCAGCTCTCACTTACTATAATTACTGTTTGCATTATCTATTTTTGAAAGAAAAAAATAAATAAACTCGATGATAATGGAGACTTCACATTCTTCAACATTTCAATAACTCAATTTCATTTAATCTAATTTAAAAAATTCAATTTAATGTAGAACAACAATTAAGACATAGATCATAGACTCAATTGAAAGGTTGATGAAGAAGATTTCATGTTGTTATGTCCAAGTTTAATGAATGTTTTTAACATTTCCTAAGTTAATTACACTAGTATTATTTGAAAAACTTCTTTATAATTTTACAATATGTGTGTTTTTTTTACTGTAAAATAATAATAATAATAATAATAATAATAATAATAATAATAATAATAATAATAATAATAATAATAATAATAATAATAATAATAATAATAATAATAATAATAATAATAATAATAATAATAATAATAATAATAATAATAATAATAATAATAATAATAATAATAATAATAATAATAATAATAATAATAATAATAATAATAATAATAATAATAATAATAATAATAATAATAATAATAATAATAATAATAATAATAATAATAATAATAATAATAATAATAATAATAATAATAATAATAATAATAATAATAATAATAATAATAATAATAATAATAATAATAATAATAATAATAATAATAATAATAATAATAATAATAATAATAATAATAATAATAATAATAATAATAATAATAATAATAATAATAATAATAATAATAATAATAATAATAATAATAATAATAATAATAATAATAATAATAATAATAATAATAATAAAAAAGAGTGGTATTCTGAAAGTTACACATAGGATGCTATCATGAGATGAAAGTGATGGAAGCATTTTTCAGAAACCATATCATTACACTCTTCTATAGAACCATCATATTCTTTTGAATAAACCTTTTGAATAATTGAAATTGGGTGTAACCAGGACACACATCATAGTGTAAAGCAGACAATAAATATTATCTTATAAATAATTAAATTTTATCATATATAAATTTATAATATATATATATATATATATATATTAAATATCTAAATCTACTTTAAGTTTAATATATATATATATATATATATATATATTATGATATATTTCCCTAAAAGAAATTGTAAATCTAATACATGAAATGGTGAATGTAAACTTGGAACAAGAAAAAATTATGTTTTTTATTTTATATTAAAACTAAAGCAGAAATTCTTGATTTAATTTTGTAATTTTTTTTCTATCTTTCTATCTCTATCTATTATCTATTATTTCATTTTGATCTTTTGAATTAAAGTGAACTTATAAAAAGTTGGAAAAACAAATAAATTAAATAACAAAATTCAAGTTAAAATTTGATTATTAAATTCAGATCTACAAGCTCCATTCACAGTGGCTAGCCCAATAAATAAAGGTGCTGTCGGCCAGGCCAATAAGGTGAATAAGCAATCTGATGAATATAGTGTTCTTTTTTTTCCAAAAAAAAAAATATATATTTTATAGAAACTCAAGTACATTACTCAATCAATTGAATTCACTTCCTTGATTGGAAGCTTTTATATGCACTTTCTCTCTATTTTTTTGGGTAAATTTAATTTAAATAATATAACCTTAGTACATGTGTTTGGTTTTAACGTTGTTGAACAATTCTATTCAATATTTTGGTTGTCCTAATTGATTTGGGATTGAAACATGTACCAAGGTTGAGCTGTTTTGGGTCGGTAAGTTCTAGCCCGGACAAGTTTCGAATGTGGTCCATCTTCAACAATTCATAGTCACATGTAGTAATAGGTTTTGTCCAGTTTATTATTATTATTTTTTTTTACCCATTACCACTAATTAATAATGGTGCAGAAATTATCTATTTTTAACCTTAATAAAATAAAGTATCTATTGACTTTTATCGAATTTAGTCCCAACTACGTTCTCATCATTATCTTTGTGGACAAGCTCTCCCTCACCTTCTACCACTGAGTATCTGAAGAAACAAACTAATAGAAGAGATCTCTTTTATGCAGAATTTAATCCCTTCATTTTCTTACAAAATTTTATGTTTTATTAGTAGAGAAAATAACACATGCTAATCAACAAAAAAAGAAAGTTTTTGTATCAAAGTTGGTATTTTGTGCAGAAAAGATATTAACTTTGAATCTATAATGTGTCAGGTAATCAAATCTATATATATGAACACATAGTATGAATTTTTTTTTATGATAATTCAACTATTATGATGTACTTGAGTGTGTGCAATGTTCAGTGGCGGAATTTGACTATAATAAAGTTAATTTTTTTTTTTATAAAATTTAATTTATATACACATGTTGAACAAAATAATGGGGTGTCAAGGTCCCCTTAACCAAGATTCGCCATTGACAATGATTAAGATCTCCTTTTCCAATGGGTCAAGAGAGAGTCATAGCCCTTTATAAACATTGTATCATAGAAGTAACAAAATGGTTCCTCTACATCATCTTGATAATCCTTACATATCAACATATTAACTCATGTAATCCACAAGTCTCTATCACTACATCTTTTTCTATTCTTGATAGGCTTAATGTCTATCTATTTTTAAACTTTCTAGCAATCTTAATTAACACTTGTATACCCAAAGGTTTCATGAGGAATATTTGGTTTGACCCAATGGTAAAGAACATTATAATCCATAATCCTAGGGTTTTCCAACGTAAAGCAAAGAAAGGAAAAAGGGATTGAACAAAAAGACCAAGGCTTATCCCGTACCTAAATGGAAGAACAGAGGTTGCTTTTGGAAAACTCTACACTGGGAGTCCCAGTTTCTTCAAGAACTTCAAACACTATCTACCAATTTGAATGTTACCCAGAAAACAAAATGCAAAGAGGTGCTTCACTCAGAAATGTTTTAGCAAGAAGTTGGTAAAGAAGTGTGAGGTATGAGCACAGAACATAAGGTTTTTGAGATTAAAATTAATCGTTACTTGATTTATAGATAATTGTTAAATACCACGAAACAAACAAACTTGCAATTAATATTCTGATAGAGTATAAGAACTTCAAACCAGAACATAAATTAAAACAAGAATGAGATATACATAATGAGGCAAAGAAACTGAAGATGTTGGTGCTTATAGTTTATATACGAGGTGACATCCAATCCAGTGAGTCCCAAATCACTCTTCAGATCTCTGTTTTCTCATTTCTTTGTACCAAAGCAGAAACTAGACAGAAAGTATGATTATGTACACATTAAAATCCAACCGAAAATTCACCTAAACCCTGATTACATACAGACTATAATATGAAACCGATGAACAAAAGCCAAAATTTAAAAAATAAAATAAAATAATATAAAACAGATTGAGTTTCAGATTGCCAGTTTACCACCTCCATGATTTACACCCAGCAACACCATGTAAACTAGTTTCCTATTCATCTTCTGCACCACATTTTCCTACTGAACCTAAACCAACAAATTTTGTGGAAAAACTAAACCAGAAAGAAATCAAAACCTAAAACGTGGCCGTGTTGACGATGTTGTTGTTGTTCCTGGCAGCACCAACTCGGTATCGATTCCGCGTCAACCCGGCCGAGTCGAAAACGTCGTCACCTTCATCACCATCTCCATCGCCCACAGTTCTCAACATGTACAATACCTTCCTGGCCTTCTCCCTTGCCCTCTCCGTCCCCGTTTGTTCAACCTCCTTCAAAACCTCCACAACCCTCGCGTCCTTCGCCAACCCTTTGAACCTCAAGCTCCGATGACTCAGTGCGTACAGCGCCGCCACGCAATTCTCCCGAGTCGCCTCCGAGTCCAACTCGTTCGCCCTCAACAGCCCCACCAGACACTCCACTGCGTTCGCGTCCAGCATCGCCGTGCGCCCCTCCGTGCACACCGCCAGGTTGCACAGAATCAGCAGCACCCGGCTCGCCAAGTTCCCCGCCACCACCATCGACAGAAGCGTCGGCACCGCCCCGAGTTTCACCAGCTTCACTCGGTTACTCTGAACAAGGCTCAAATGATACAACGCGAGCGCCGAGTCGTGCCGAGTCCGCTCAGACTCGGCACGCAGCGCGTGCATCAGCGGCTGCAACGCGCCGAGAACGCCAATCGCCATTTTATTATCATCATCCAACGCTAAACTGAAAAGCGCGCCCGCAGCGTGCTCCTGCGAGTCACCCAATCCCCCCTTCAAAACATCGATTAAAAACGGAACAAACCCTGCCCTCACGATCTTCACCTTGTTCTGCTTCTCCAGCGAGAGGTTGACCAGCGACGCCACCGCGTTAACCTGAACGATGCCGTATCGTGAAGCAATCAAACCGCGCAGTGCCAGCAGCACCCGCGGCGTGCAGAACGAAACCCTAGCCTCCTCTGTGCTCCTCGTGATCTTCCTCAGCGCGATTACCCCTTCTTCTTGCTCAAACACCTCGCTGCTCTTCAATCTCTTCAATATCCCTTCCTCTTCCACTGTTGCCGGCGCGCTAGGGGTTTCGATTTCAATCTCGCAGGAAGAAGAGGAGGAGGAAAAGCAGGTTGGACGAATGGTTAACGGCAACGGCGTTCCGGGGCTGTGCGGAATAATAACCGATTCCTCAGAGGACGATCCCGAGTTGAAGTGGTTGACTCGGGGGCTTAACTCGGTGGCGGCGTGGGAGAAAATGACGGGAGGGTTATCCGCGACCGCGTTTAGTAGCTCCTTTTCCGAAACCCTAATTCGTTCCCCTTCTCCTTCTTCTTCTTGTCCATTTCGTTCCCCTGACGCGGCCATTGCTTGTCTGACGAGGCGGTCGAGGGAGGCGTAATCGGGTGGGCGCGGATGTTGGGTGTGGGATTTCTCGCACCAGTTGAGGATTGTGGTTTTGATGGCTAAGTTAGGGATTACTGTTGAGAAATCGGGTCGGGTCCCATCTTCAAGCTTGGGGGAGAAGTTGAGGTCTTTGCAAAGTTGAACGGCGAGGCGTTCGAAGGTTTGGCCCGAAGCGACGACAACCGGGTCGGACATTAAGGAGCCGGAAATGGGGCAGATGAATTCCTTGGGAGGGAGCTTGGGGTCGAGCTTTGAGGAAGAGGAACGATGGAAGGAGATTTTCCACCTGTGCTTCCCATTCCCACCCATCTATCAACAATTCTTCGTGTTCGTAGTGGATTTCTTTATTCTTCTCGATTTCGATTTTTATAATGAAGTAATTTTTGTTCTGAGGTTGTTACTCATGTTGTAGACTCGATCTGAGGATGTCTCTTGACTTTTCTCTTCCACTGTTACTGACTCAGTCTTCCCTACAGCGTCAACCGTTGCGGTATATAAGGTTAGTTTCACTTTAACCCTCATCTTTCTGCTAATCATTTTTTTATTGCTTTCTAAACCTTATAAATATTAATTGGATAATTCAAGTGTTAACATCAGCAATTAAATTAATTAATTAGTCCTTAACAGAGCTTTTTTTTTTTTAATAGGAATTTTTGTTTTTCTTCACTTTTTGTGGGGACGAGCAAATCCTCCCTCTTGTCTTTGACATCTAGCTTAAGAGCTTGACTAGTCAACTCACCTACTATTCTTTAAGAGCTTGACATGACTGAGAATTTTAGGTTTTACCCCTTCAAAATAAATGTTTCATTCTTTCTTTTCTCCATGATTGTTTAGCTCTGTAATTAATATTCATCTTAATTATTAAAGCTTCTAGATCAAGTTAAAAACCGGTCAATATAGAATAAAGGAAGATTCAAAGAGAAATGTTTTTTTTCCCCAAATATATTCTTCTAGGATCAAAGATCTTCTCATGTTAGCAAAAATGTAAGATGAGTTTGAATGATATAATTTGTTTTTACATGGAAAGTTGAATTGAAAATTAATTTGTATATCTTGATTTGAATTAAATAAATTGATGAGTTTGATTATTGAAAATGAGATTTGACTTATTAATTGTTTTCCACGGTTAATCTTAAAACAATTTTTTTTTTATTATCAAAAATTGGTATTCAATAATACAACTTATAATCAGGCTATTAAGAATCAATGCTATATTAACATGAATATATAAGAACAAACAGATATGAGAGTTAGGTTGGTTATTTCAATTCCAACATTCTTATTTATTGATCTTTTCTATATTTTTACAATTACTTTTAATAGTTTAAAATTTATCTTTTATACTTCAATCAAATCAATTTAAAATTAAATTAGTTAATTGTAAATATATGTGTATAATATTTCAATTACTTGAATAAATTTAATTATAAAATAACTAGTATCACATTAATACCTTTAAATACAACAATCAAACTTATCATTGTGTTTATTAGAAACACTTATCTAAACCTTTATTTAGATTAGTAATTTAATCTTTAAAGACAAGTAAGTCACTATATTAATTAGAGACATAGTACCATCATTGTAAAGGATAAGAAATAAATAATCTCCATTTTTATTCAATAAATGGTGATTTGTGTATTATTTGTCAACCCTTTAAAAACTTACTTTGAAAAGAATAATTACCTTTTGATTTGCATAAACTAGATCCTAGAAGAAATATTCATTTTTAGTAATTAAGTAATTTGAGATTTTTTAAATCAATTAATCAAACTTTTTTTTTCTTTTATCATAAGTTGAAACAATTAACCATTATTTATTTTAAATATCATTACATAAATCTAAGTCATAAACATTTTCATCTAATTACAACTACTTAACTATTTTTTTAGCACCAAAGGGTGTGTCTTCTTAGAGAGAAAACAATAGATCACCAAATAAGAAAAATAGTATCATGAAAATTTGAAACTACATCTTCTAAAATATATATTAATAAATAAAATTATTTAAATATTTTTTTCTAATGATATTTATTAAAAATAAATATATTATGAATGTAAAATATATATTTTTATGGTAAATAAATATTTTTTATATAAATTATATATTTAATTATTATGAATTAAAAAAATTTAATTTAGAATTAATTTCTGTATATTTTTTATAATATTATAAGATGATATATTTAATTAATTATTAAAAAATAATATTATAATTTTTATATTAAATTAAATTTATATTCAATATTTTGTATACTTTTATTATTGAATATATAATTTATATTTTTAGACTAGATTACTTAATATATATTAAGTAAATATAATCATTAATAAGTTTTTATAATAAAGATTTATAACTATACTGAATCTAAACTATAAATATAATTTCATCATAGGTTTCTAATGTTTTAATGTCTATAGTAATTTTAACATAGTTCGTGACATTCAATTGGTTAACTATTTAATCAATCGAACGTGTTTACATTTATTTATTCTTTAAGAATAGATAAGATACTAAAACTAATCTATATTTTTTTAATATTAACGTGCATATATTTGAACTCTTTTTTATTACATATTTCTTAACAAAGGTTATATATATAACATTAGACATTATAATTATTAAATACTCTAGCACATTTATTCTATTGTAAAAATTTTGCTTAGTATTTGCATGTGAACTCATTGATTGAGTTTTTTTTTATAATAGTTTTTTCTTAAAATATTGTAATCGCGATCAAGTTTTTAATTATATGATATTTATATAATTAATTAGTTTATGTTTAATAATATTTAAATTCATGTGATTTTATTACCATACACTCCTACAAAATATTTTTTTAAACGATATTATAATATTCATAAAACTTTTAATTCAACCAAAAATTGCTTTAATTGTTTTTTCGAAAGTAACCCATGTTTTAGTTATATTTGATTCAGAAGAGGGAGGGATTTTTTATTTTTTTAATGGAAGATGTGGAAGTCATTTTCTTGTTTGTTTCACAAGAGAAAAAGAGTTATAAGGTAATAATTACACTATTTTATAAGAATTAAATTTAATAATAATTAAAATTATGATTTTTTAAAATTGTATGTAAGTTATTTAACATCTTCATTATGTCAATTATTTAGTATGGATAACATGTAAAAAAATTATACGAATAATTGTTATAATTTTTTTTATTTAAATAAGGATAAATTCTTAAAAATAATTTAGATAACGTATTCTTTTGGTTATTTTTACTGTAAAAATGATATTTATAATTTAAAAATTACTAATATGTCGGGTAAATTTTTTAATATTTTTTTTACAATTTTTACTTTTTTTTAATGTTGTTACAATCTTAATATTTTGATTAAATCAATATATTTTATAAGAAAATTATTTTTATAATTATAATAACTATAATAAGAGTATTTATTAATACTATTTATTGTTAAATTGAATTATTTATCACATTCAATAAGAATTTATATAAAAGTTGAGAATAATATGATATAAATATACATGGAAACAAAATGTTTCTACTGAATTCATTTTATATATTGCTTGAAAAGTATTACTAATCAAGTTTTTGGTCTATACCAAAATCGCCTTGAAGGATTAATTTACATATTGTTGTTTTTAAAGTTATATTTATTTCATTATTTAATTTATGCTAACATTCGAGACTTGATGATTAACATTTGAACGGGCTCACTGAGCTAACCCAAGTAGGTTGGGCTTGAATGGGCTACAAAAAGCCCAATGCTTGACACTCATTCCGTCCACTTAGCTTCGAAATCCTATCAGTTTACTCAACTCCGTTTTTACCTTCCGCGCGACAGCGAAACGAGACGGTTACGAGCAGTATCCTTTTTGTAAGATTTTTTTCTTCTGTTAATTTGGTGTTTGCTTATGAGGTTGGATTGATGTTAATTGCTTCTGTTAATTTATTTATTGTGGAATTTGTTTATGATTTGTGATGCTTCTAAATCACACTGGTTGGGAATAGCAGGGTTTTGATCTTTCCGTCGATTGGGGGTAGTGGGTGTGCGAAAGTTGGGATTTTGGGAAATGGATGTTTGAAAATTGGGGTTTTCAGGGGTTGGGGGTTGAGGATTCTACTGATTACGGTTTTGGCCATGTTCTGAATATGGAGGAGGAACATTGTGCTGATGAGGTTGATGTTACGGTGAGGAAATTGATTGGGACGGTGATGCGTCTTGGGTTGAAATGTTGAGGCGATGTTGCCATTATTGAGCCTGAAAGTGTGGGGAATCAGAAGGTGGTTGTGGATGGTGTTTCTGGGAAGGGAATCTTTCATAATCGTGTGGAAGTGAGAGCGTGTTTAGAGATTTTGTAGTTAGGGTTTGGGTGTAGTGGTTGCCATGGAAAATATATTTTTAGGTGACCTTCATTGTCAATTATTTGTAGTTTACAGATACACTACTTTTGTATTTAGTGCACTTTTGATATTTCGGAACATTTTACTAAGTTTTTGTGTGAAAGAATATGAATACACATGATAGCATTGTTAGGCTACACCTCTTTTTTTACCTTGTGATGAGGTAAAATCTCACAAATTATAACTTTGATCTAGGGAAGCAATGACGTGGAGAGGACATCTTTCTAGAAACATAAAAGAAATTCGGTTTTTGATGTGCCAGTCGTCACCTGCTAGCTCATCTACAAGGTTAGAAACAAATATTTTACCTTTCTCTTGGCTGAAAATTCTCAGCATTATTATTTATTTGTATGTATTGTTTGGTTGCTTATTTATACTTAATGACATATGTATTGAATATAAATGATTTTTTATTCTTTTTTATATCTCAGGGCTTTTGTGGAAAAGAATTATAAAGAACTAAAGACAATGAACCCAAAATTGCCGATATTAATCCGTGAGTGCAGTGGAGCTGAACCCCAGATATGGGCAAGATATGGTATCAGCCATCTTAAATTTAATTCTTTATCTTTTTCATTTGAATTTGTCACTGTTTTCCTGTATTCACATTCTGTATCATCGCTACTAAGCTTTTCCTGTGCTTGTTTTCTAATTGGAACTTTAAGGATTTATAGATTGACATTAGTACACTTAGATTGAAATCTGCAATTTCCTCTTAATTTTGTATTGGGGGCTGCAAAGTTATGAAAAATAATATTAGTAGTTAGTAGAAAATAATTTATAATGTTATCCCAATTTTTACTGTTCCCAAAAGCAAATAATGCCACTTTGCTTACACACTGAAATCATGTGGCTGAAGATTCAGCTGTACAGGTGTTGAATCTGTATGGCTGAATCCCATCCTGTCGAGTCCTTACATTAGTATATCTGGATTGTGAGTGACAGAATAATTTCATGGGACGAGATTCACGCCTTCTGCAATAGGGTGCTTCTTATTTTGGGCATAATTGTTACTCAAACACAATAACTTTACATGCATTTGTTAGTTTGAAGAAGTACCTACCTAGTGTCCACTTCTAGATTATCACTGAGAAATTATGTTCTCATTTTTAAAAAATATTTGGTCAACATGCTTTCTTTCTTATGTAATGTAAACAAAATAGGTATGCATGGCAAATTTCTTAGCAGGTGAGAATCGAAAATAAGAGAAATGATTATCACACTTGCTTTAAACAAGGAACAAAGTTACAGATAATGGCCTGGTTTAGAGTATCTTCTAGCTTATCGGATTGGAGCTTTTCGATTCTAAAACTCAACTTTCAAAAAAGTTTCTTAGGTAAGAATTCTAGTTAATAAATAGGTGCTTATGGAAAAGATAGATTAGAGAGCTCCAAAAAAATTTGGGATATTGTTAGACCTGAAAAGGAGGTCCGAGTGTGTATACTGTAGAAAGAGAAGGAGAGGAGCTAAGATAAATGTGAACATGAGTTAGTTAGTACCGATTAATTAGCTCTGGTCTAGGAGGGACATATAAATAGTATGTAACAGATTGAAAAGCGGGAATTAATTCTTTGTTGTTGGGAGGCTTAGAACTCTGGAGTGCATTTGTGCTCTTGGATACTCTGTATCACTGTTTAATGATTCAATAATAGCCAATCCATTCTTTGTTTCTTTTGGCTTATCTTGATTTTGATTCAGAATCCTATATAAATAGGATACATAAATAGTTTATAAATAGGTGCTTATGGAAAATATAGACTAGAGTGCTTTCAAAAAAGTTTGGGATACACAAATAGTCTTAACTGTGCAAACAGTTTGATTCTAATGTACTTCTTTGATTCATCCTTTTTTATTCTTAGTAAGTATATGTTGATAAATTCATCCAAACTGGCTTAATCTCAAATGTTTTCCATCTTTAATGTGCACTTCTGATTATACCTTGTAAGGCATCTATTTTATTTGCATAATTTTTTTATTAATCTGTTTGTGATGAGCCCTGATTTCCTGTAATTTGTTCCTTAAAACTAGATTTGGGTGTTGAAAAAGGCATCAAATTGGAAGGCTTGTCAGAGGCAGATATCGCTAAGGCACTTGAACATCTGGTAAAAGCATGACAGTCATCGAAAGCCTGATATTGCTGCTTATGCACTGTGTGAAATGGAATAAATGCTCTTTCTTAGTTGTTATTTCAAAATGTCTTTTGGTTTAAAAATAAGCCAGATTTTTTTTTATATCCCATGGTCTCTGATATCAGCTTGTTCCTTACTGCATCTTTCATAATTTCAAGTAAGACTCTTTTGAGTTTAAGTTGAAATTCCTGGTTTTGCTTGTTGAGCAGACTTATCGTGGGAGATTTATTCAGACCAAAAATTAAACTATTAATATTGATTCAAATGCATACTGGTCTATGCCATAGTTTGACTTAAAATATTGGCTCAGCCATATAATAGGCTGTAACTATAACCAAAGCATTAATCGATCTTGTGATGTTTTCTTCTTCAGTAGACCTTTTGATGTTACTGGAATGGTTTCTTTCCCTGTTCCTGTAGTGTGTCCCTCATCTAAAATTATAAAAACGAAAAGATTGTCTGCTCAGTATTTATTTACTGGTGAGTTGAACATGAGTTGTAATGTCTATAATTTTTATTTAAAGCAACTTTTAAGTTTTGAAAAATATAATATTTCAAAAATCAATAATGCTGAAGCTTTTATCTTCAACTTTTACTTTAAAGTACTATTTGATTTTAAAAAAGTCAAGTCATATACTTCTTAAGAGTAAATATAACCTGACAGCACGAATTTAAGCTTTTATTTTCTTGATTGAAGGGAGGACTCAAGGGATGAGAAAACGGGAGAAGTACATTGTGAGTGTTGTTATCTCAGATGACTTTGTGAAGGTTATCTGAAACCAAGCTAGGGGGAACTTCGAAGTACAGCAACATAGTTCATGATAAGTAGAAAAGCAATTTTGAAGTAATGTTGTGTGCCAATGTGTTGGTTGAGAATTCGGGGTTAGTCCAACTTTGACAGCAAATGTGTTGATGGTGTTAAGAAATTTTGAAGAGACAATTTTCGAGGGTTATAGAAAAACAATTTCATACAAAAACTTACGAAGTTTAAAACTTGTTGAAGCACGAGAAAACCTTTTTGAGAAATGAAAACATAACACTGAAATTCATGAAAAGTATCTTCCTCAAAATATACAGTCCTTGAAAACTGGTCATAAGAAGAATAATCACAAAGTTTCATCGAACCATGAAGAAGACCTTGAAGATATCAGTTATTTGAAGATAAAATACATTTTTGTAGTGAATCGACTCGAGGAGAAGTGTTTAATGCAGTTTTGGCAATTATCTCTCGGAGTTGTCATCGTAAAGTCATTCGGAGATAGCTTTCAATCCGTTATGAGAACAAGGACTTTGAGGACAGATGTTAAATTAGGAAACATTATAGGCCATTTGTTCGTTAGAATAGGAGATCTATAAATTAGGTCTTGTATCTATTTTCATAAGGCCAAAAACGCTTATAAGACACATCTATAACACCATCACACTGCACATTAAAAATGACTACAAATTCCTGAAAAAATATATGTTCCTGTCCAACTTTTATTTTAATACAAGTTCTTTTCTCATTTTTTATTCTACTTTCGATTAATCTTGCATTGACTATGACCCTTTCTCCTATCTACGACTCTTTATTCTACTAGAATAAGATTATTATAGAATTTGAGTAATCTTATTACATGATTAGTTTTTTCATTAAGAATCTAAGTCTCACGAACTAAAAAACACTATTATTTATTGACTTAAACAAGCTTGTGAAAAGTTATTTAATAAAGGCTTTGTGACATCTTCGAAACTTATATTCAAATTTCCCCGTCAACATCGTGTTCTGGAATGCTATCCGTCATTGAATTGAAGTTGGAACCTATGTCTCTATGTGATAAATTGGTGTGAGTGTCTGGGGTTTATTGTGGCTAGAATTCACACATAAAATAAATTATCAAATGTGTATATTCACGATACATGCCAACATGCAAAAACGTTAGCTACCTAGCAACCTATCTCTAATTTATTGTCACTTACGAGTCAAATTGGTTTACAGGAAGGGAGAATTTTCCATGGAAGAAAAAGGGAAATTAGCTTTGATTAGACATTTTGTTTGGTTGAGGTTGAGTGGAGTGAAGAGAAAGTAGTATTCTTATAAAATTCTTTCTAATATGCCAATAAAAATTAAAGTCAAACTAATCAATTTTGTTTTCTTAACAACGATAGAACATAAAAACTATATTTTCCTTATATATATATTGATTAAATAATTATTTAGTTAGTTAATTTAAAAGGAATAATTATTTTTAATAGCTTATTAGTATATATATATATATATTTTATAAAATTTTAATTTTTTGTATTTTATGTTAATATTTAAATACATATTTTGGTTCTAATTGATTTGATATTATTTTCACTTTGTGTTGGTAAAAAACTAATATGAAATATTATCAAAATTTTGTAAACTAAAAAGAATGTTGATTAATAATTAATTGTATAAAAGTGAATCTTCTTTAATAAGATAAGGTTATACATCATTTAAAAAAATATAGTTACATGAATAATGATAAAATTGAAATGTCATGTATAAATTATAAATTTATGAGTGTGAAAAAGGAGTAAAAAAATTTATATAGTTTGCCTAACATAATATTATTACATGAAAAATAAATTAGGCATTTTTGTGTAACCTATTGAAATGAAAAAAAGATTGGATATTGAAGAATATAGGAAATACCTTTGTAATAATTTAGGAAGAAATATATGTTTGATTACTATGTGAATTAATTAATTTAATTATGTTTATTTTAAATTATAATGTAATGGATTTAATTATTTTGCGAACTAAAATTGAAAGATCTTGGTGAAAAAAATTATATTTGATAAAATCTCAAATAACTGGATATTTATTATTTATAAAATTATATAAATATATTGTAATTTTTCATGCACATATCATTCAACTTATAAACATTGGACTACATCAAACACATATCAATAATGTATTTTATTAATTTTTTATAACAGTTTAAGTAGTTGATAAAGTAGATTATCATTAATAATAATTACACATAATATTTTTTATATTAGTTATGGTTTTAAATTTTCAAGACAGTTTATGATCAATTTATGTTTTAAATAAATTATACAATGATTCAAAATGATGATGAATCATTTATGTTATTTTTTGTGATTTGAATTATGACATAAATTGTATTAGGATGAAATATTGTAAACTGAATTCATTATACTTATCATTGATTTGTAAATTTGTATTAAATAAAAATTGTTAGATAATCATAAAACAAAACAAATATTAAAAAAATAACTCATAAAGATTTTTTAAAATCATAGTCATATTTTCTTTTCAACTTTGATTCTTGTCACAATTATTATTAAAAATGTATCTATAATTCTAAAAAAAAATATAAGATGATGATTAATATAAGAATCATATCTTATCATATATAATAATTATTGTTATTAAAATCATAGATATATCATGATAGTTCAATCATTGAATATTATTTTTAATGATAATTTTATCAATAAAATCTGTAGAATCAATGTCAAATTTATTTTAACTGTCATTAAAAATTTGTGCAATAATGTTTGTTCGTATAGTACTTTTTTTTTTGTTAATCTAACTAGTTTTTATACACCCTGAAACAAATTTTCTACTCATCTATCAGATTTTTCACAATTATTATTTGAAGTAACTTTTTATGAACGAGAAAGTACTACACCTGCTGTTATATAAATATGACTTATTAAAATTATTTTTTCATGAATAATATTAAATTTTATCATCTAATTATCAAAATGAAAGTTGTTATTACATAAGTCAATTATTTATGATATAAATTTTTATCAGACACACATCTAACTATGAAACTGAATTTTTTTTACAGAGAACTAAATTTCAACCACAAAAGAGCATGTAATCAATATGTGATAATGGCAAGGCAATACCTGTACTTCTATCAGTCCCTACATTCTAAAACTGTGACATGATCCATGAAGGATAATCATAAGCATCACAATATATATATATATATATATATA